>CAJDSM010047220.1:0-10157 GCA_903981925.1 Ostrea lurida | reverse complement strand
TCGTCCCATTGAGAATATTTCACTCATATCAAGAAGTCACCATTGCCAGTGAAGGACTGCAAATTTAGACCTATAATGCTTAGCCACTCATGGCTTTTAGCAGTGAGGGTCTTTTGGCCACACCTGCTGCAACATGGGACCTCACGTTTTTAAGGTCATATCCGGAAGACCTGTTGATTATCACTTTAAATGCCCATGAGCTCTTGCGAAGGAGCAATCACTACTGTTTTAAACTCCAAAATGTTCAATTGTTTTTCAACATGACAACAAATGTGGAACTAATTACAATTGGTCACCTAAGTTGTAGCAAAATATGCCATTTATGATTTTTGTGAAAACATGAGTTGTTGAGTCTCTTTCCTATTAAACACAAAGTAATATCACAAACCCTTTCTGGTTGTATAGCTGCATCGTCACTCCTCCCAAGTGCCATAAAATCCTGCCACCTTCATACTGCTGGCTATTCTGCATCCTTTCCATACCACACAACGTACACAGAGCCGTGGTTCCCTTGGTAAATTCTTGACAGAATATCCTTGAAACTCAACCCTAAAATCAATTTCTATCAACTATGTAAATCAATACTTCCATATGTCTATGATAAAAACAATGTATATACCATCAGATTTGTAAACGCAGTTTCGGCTCACCTATACAGTTCAGCCACAAGTATCTCCGTCACACGGTGGAAAACACATGTGTAAAATGGTCTGTGATACACCTGGACACAGTGCTGCATGGTATATGTGTATTCGCAATACAACAAAAATCCCACCCACCTCTAAAAGGCTATCCCCTAATACCCTCCATGTTGCTCCACGTCTTTATGAAATTTTCCCTGTATATTCGAATGTAAAGCTTTGATCCCCTATGTGGCCCCATCGTACCCCCGGGGGTCATGATTTGAACAACTTGAATCTCCACTAAATTTAGGAAGCTTTCATATCAATTTCAGCTTTTCTGGCTTCAATAGTTTTTTTAAAGATTTTAAAATGACAGCCAACCTATTTTTGCACTTTCCTGATATTCTCCCCTTTTGAAGGTGTCAGGTCCTATATTTGAACAAACTTGAATCCCCCTTTACCAAGGGTGATTGTACCGAATTTGGTTGATTTGGCCTAGTGGTTCTGGAGAAGATGAAATGTGAAAAAGTTTACGACGACAGACCAACGGACAAATTTTGATCAGAACAAGCCAATTATACCCTTTGTGGGCCTACTCCTTTGATCAGAAAAGCTTGAAAGAGCTATTAAATAGAAATGCACTGACCATTCATCCAGATCAAGCAATCACAAAGGTGTTTTTTGGTTGCATGTTGCTTTGTGACACAACATCTCCCCCAATCTTCCTGCTGCCATGATGGAGTGACACATAACTTTGTTATTCATCATACTATAGAAATGTACAAAGATATTTCATTAGGTAGTTCCACCTTCATGTGACTTATGAAATTAATGATTGAAAATGAGAAAACTATATCAATATCCACTCAATATCAATTCAATCATAACCAAAGAAAATGTGTATGTTTAAAGATGCCTGACATACAACAAGAGCCCATGGGCCACATCGCTCACTTGAGTGACCTTGACCTCTGGTTCAGCAGTGCTGGTTCAGAATTTTATGAAATTCTTTCTAGGTTTTAGAGGCAATATTGTAATGCATTTTTCATAATTGAATTACATCTTATACATTGTACTTGTATGTCTCGCTCTTGATATTCAATTCGTTTATGATCAATTATTGAAGGGCCCCCAAAGGCAACAAGGAGTTGTACAATGGTATAAACAATGCAACAATATATTACATTCACAAGAGGGAAGAGTTGCATGATTGAAAGGAAACAGACACAAACATTTGCACATACACACATCCATGTAATCATTATATTCTTGATTAAAGTCGTTAACATCTTAAATAAATTAGTTTGGAACTTGTTTCTTAACGCTCTGCGGCAAATTCACTGTTGATAATCCTGACATTAAATATATTTCACAATCAATTCCTATATGATAAGAAATTTCCCACTCTTACCGCACAGGGTTTTTTTTGGGGGTTATTTTTTTGGGGGGGGGGGGGGTCTTTTTTGACAGTTTAGCCTTTCTACATGTCTCTTTGGAGTTCCGAATGTCAATGCAATGAAAAATGACTGAACGCTGAACAAATAGTGAACGCATGCTGAACGCAACAGTGAGCGCAAAACTGTGAACGGTGAGCGCATGCAGAGCGCACGGTGAACGCATGGTGAGCGCACAGAAAAATGGGTAAAGAGAACTTTCCAGGGACGACACATAACACTTTGATCCCCTAATGTGGCCCCACTGTACCCTTAGGGCTACTGATTTGAACAAACTTAAATCTTCACTATTCAGGAAACTTTCATATAAAATTGAAGTTTTTCTGGCCCAGGTTCTGAGAATAATGTTTTAAAGATTTTCCTCATACATGATTAGCATGTAAAACTTTGATCGACTATTGTGGCCCATCGTACTCCCTGGGGTCATGATTGGAACAAACTTGAATCTCCATTATATCAGGAAGCTATTACAAATTTCAGCCTTCTGCCCAGGGTTCTTGAGAAGATATTTAAAGATTTTCCCTATATATTCACATAAAAATTGATCCTATTGTGGGCCCCACCGTACCCTGGGTATATATAACTTCAGCTTTTCTGGCCCAGTGGTTCTTGAGAAGAAGATTTTAAATGACATCACCCTACTTTTGCATTTTCATGTTATCTATCCTTTGAAGGGGCCTGGTCCTTCATTTGAAGAAACCGAATCCCCTTCACCCAAGGATGATTTGTACACAGTTTTGGTTGAATTTTGGCCCAGTGGTTCTTAAGAAGTAGTCAAAAATGTGAACAGTTTTCGGACAGACAGACAGACAGATGGACAACAGGTGATCGAAAATCCTCAAGCTCAGGTGAGCTAAAAAAGTAAAGAAAGAATTTGTGATAAATTAATATTTATATTACCGTACTGGAATTGCATTGATAAACCCCGTCCTTGCCTTTGAAAACAAACATTACCTGGGCGGCTGTCATGTGCAACAGTGGCGAGGGGATTAATCCGTTACATAATCTTGGTCAAGTGTGAAAATATTGCCAATAGCAAATGTCTTTTACAGATTCGTTGAAGAATCTCAGTAGCTTGCCGTATATCGGATTTTATATAGTAAAAACAAACAAATAATCAATCAATAATCTCGGCCCCAGTGAGTTTGAAATAATGAGGTTTGACTGTTACACAGTATTATGATATTTAACTTTCCAAAATTGTGTCAGTATGTGTGCAAATTTCATTTGACTTGCAAATCATTATGATAGATACTTGATACAAGGCAGCCAGCTGGTTCCCCTGAAAATGGATACGACTGCAGACCCCTTTAGTCCTTACTGTTCAGTACTTGGAAAAGACACTGTACTGTTGCAAGTAAGTCAGTCATGACAGCTTTCAGAAGTTGCCAATACTTCAGATTGTGTTTTTATTGCTAACCTATACAGAACTATATGCTTGATTTAGATCAATCTGCCCGATTTTGGAGAAGATATTGTATTTCCAGATGTTATTCCAGTCAGTGGAAAGTAAGTTTTATTAGCTAGATGCAGCTTTTTAAGAAATCTGTTTCCTTTTGAGCTCAACAGAGGCACTGATCTCTCAATTGTGCTCCTCCAATCAATTCGTCCATCATTATTTGCTATTAATTAGTATCATTATTATATGTTGTTCTTTACGCGGGACATATATGTATAGTTAGTTTGTCTTTACGCGGGACATATTATGGTATAGTGCATGATGTTTGTATGTCTGTTCATTTGGATTTTCTGTTTCTATATATCATTTTCTCTGTCACATATCTAGCTGAAACTTACTATGTGGGCTTTTTTGTTGTGGGTCATACTAGACAACATATAACAGAGGTCATACTTAGACAGAGACAGTATATAAACAGAGGGTATACTAGACAGAGACATATAAACAGAGGGTCATACTAGACAGAACATATATAACAGGAGGCGTCATACTAGACAGAGACATATATAACAGAGATAAGCAACTTCCTAGGCGGGCTTGTTTACCTGCTTAAAATATGTGACGGTCCCACCTCGTAATTGCTAATTCCTATTGATTGGTTTGATAAATCAATTTTGATTAAAGTTTATATCATTCCTATCATAAATTTGAATCAAATGCAACAATAATTTGTCGAGCTTGACTCATGTTACTATAAGTAATTTCCCCAACTCTCAGAAAACCATAATGTGCTAATGAGAAAGCAGTAGAGAAAAGGTAAGATTCAACGTTAGACTTACAAGCTAAACCTGTGGCTGTGATGAGCTTACTCAGTATGTCTGTTGTAATAGGAAGCCTGGTGTCCTTTCTAATACCTAATCTCCTGATACCTTCTAATAACTTTCTAAGGAAAAAAACTCTGAGTAAAATCCTTGATTTCTAGGAGTTTACATTTGAAGCTTATTCCAGATGAATAGAAGAAATGGTATTGTACGCTAGACCGCGAAGAGACAAATGGGCAATAAATATACAAAATATGTGACAGAGGAGGATGCCATATTTCTTCTAGCTCATTATCTTTTCTGAATTTAGAAAATACAGCAAGACTATTTGAGTAGGAAAGTTTTGTATTTGGCTCTATAGAAGTTAGTGCTAATCGTTCAATTTCATCTCGTATATCATCTTCTTCAAATTGAAGCTTTAGAAAAACTATATAGGCTTTTCATTGGTGTATTATGTAACAGTTATTCGGTACTCTTGTTAGCTTTGTGGTTCTTAATAAAAGTGCTTGTTCATGATAAGGCTCTTTTATAGAGTATTGTTTTAATTTTCAGTCAAAAGAAAAGTTTTGTTCAACTTTTGCCTGGAATTCAAGATATTGTCCAAGGAGTGTTGGAAAAAGACTGTATTTCATCGTACGTATTTAATTTTCGGTCACCAGAGTAAACTGAACAATTGGCCTGCGTCTGTTGTCGTGCGAAGTCTGTAGTGCATTTATAATTGAATGAGATTTTTAACTTCTTGATAACTACCATTTTTTTTCAAATGATATGAAGCACCTCTGGGACAAGGGGATATAAATTGTCAGGAAGCCTGCTACTTCCCTGGGGCCTTAGAGGGGGGTTGAAAAGTGCAAAAAAAAATTCAAAAATCTTCTATATAACCATACGTGTAAGAAAAACAAAAAGCATAGTAATGCAGAAATGGATGGCATTGGCCTCTAACAAAATTGTAAATTTCATGATCCCAGGGGTAAAATTGTAAATTTCATGATCCCAGGGGTATAGAGCTTTGGATGCCAGGGCAGGGCCAAATTTGATGTATAGTTTGTGTAAAACATTTTTAAAAATATCTTTAATGCCTGCATGCATGTGATTTGATCACTGTTATGTTTGCCTTTTCTCTTAATACAGTCAGGTTTTACTGTACTACCATTTCTTTCACTGCAGATGTCAGGCAGATGAGCTGGAAATTCTGTGGAGGTATAGACACTATTTGTATGATTATCCTCAGCTGTTGCCATGGATCATTCAGGGGGCCAAAGATTGGGAATACTTCCAGCTAGCTGAGATATATGGTTTAGTACAAAACTGGGCTGTGTTAGACCCCATGCAGGCCTTAGAACTTCTCCTTCCGCAGTAAGGCACACTCTAAATGACATATATACATATAGTAAACTTCACTTATAAACATATTTCAGGGGAACTTTAAAAATTGTTATAAGCAGTGTATGTTACCACTGAAAACCAGAAATGTTGTTTTTACAGTCAAAGTTTGATTTTATGGACTACCTTGGCCAATGCACACAAATTCTGGCCACTATTTCGGATTCAATGATAGCATTCATAATGCAGTAAAACCTGTATTAACCCTAGTAGCCTTAAGATCCATAAAATATCTTCAGCTGAATATTGGAAACTTCTATACAAAAAGAAGTCTTTACATTATTTTTTCAGGGTAATATTGTAAATTACATACAAATGTTCGGGAAGGTTAAATTTAATATATCAAAGTTAAAATGGTCAACTTTTTCAGTCTACTGGCAATTAATTTCGTAAAACAGAAAACTGGAAATTCATCTCCTCCATGTTGTTCTGACCCAGTTTCGAAATCGAGACGCGCTCAAGCTGCCGACTTTTCGAATTACTGTCGCATAACATTGTCTCATCGCTATATCTAACGCATCCTTGAAATAAGGCAGAAAGTCTAGAGGCAACGTGGTCTTTGGCATATGCGTTGCACCAGGGTCTACTCTCGGGCATCGCTGCTTCGCCAATTTCTCATGGAAATCAAAAAGCATTCTTTCATTCTTCTTTCAGATTGGAATATCTCCGGAAAAACCATCAATGCCTCTTCGCTTCACAGTCATAAAGATCTTATTAAAAAGGTTTCATGCTTTAAACGCCGCCATTGAACTACAGTAAAAATACCTGTAGCTCGAACAGTTATCTCGAATACCCTGTGTATGTCGAAGTCGACGACCGTTCCCGCCTGTTCCCTATATAAATGATTTAATAATACTCCTATATCTCGAACACGTTATTCGAATACCCGCTTTATTCAAGTATTTTCAATCCCATTCCTATTTCACCTGTTTAGCTCAATCAGTCAATTTCCGTCTGCTACCACCCGCCTACTCAATCATGCTTTCTACGCCCGCGGTTGTAGAAACAAATAAATTGTCGACCAAATAGTCCATGCTCGCCTTTCCAGGTTGACCCATCGTATAATTAGTTTAACACTTGGGTAACTCGGTGCACTTTTAAGTTCCGCCGCAATTACGACCTATAACACCCATTTCATCAAATATCCTCCGTCCAAGAAAAGAAAAAGTTGGAAATCGAATGGTAAAATTTTCGACCCGCCGTATATCTCGAATTTTTTTCTAAGCCTTGACTTCAGATTAGAGTATTTACTTACACAAATTACCTTCGTCTTTCGCACCTATTTTTATACAACCAATCAAATTAAGCTCATCACGAATATGGCTTTTATATTCCTACCCAAATAAGGAAATTTTATATATATACTAACGATTGGATAGCTAAAAATACATCTATAAATACCTGTCTTCAACCGGAATCCGGTCAGCTCAAGCACATGGTGGTTACGGAAGATTCCGGAACACTCTACTAGGGTATGCAGTAACATTTGATCAGTAAAATGTGACCTTAAAGAATGTGACCTTTAATAAGTCACTTATAAAAATTGAAATTAAACATCTAAAATGATTAATAAAATAAGAATAAAATTGATAGTTCTCAGAGCCTAAAAATTTCAAATTTTGATAAAGATATTATTTGTACTTGCTGATGCATATGATTATCTTTCCTTTAGCTCACCTGAGCCGAAGCTCAATTGAGCTTTCAGATCAAATTTCTGTTCTGTTTTTAAACTTTCACATCATCTTCTTCTCCTAGAACCAGTCCATATCTGGGATGACATATGTTTGGCTTTCTGTCTGGGTCCGTCTGTCTGGGTTAACTTTTTTCACATTTTCGACTTCTTCTCCATGTTTGAGTAGATTGATTTTCACTTGCATGCACATCGTTTTAAGTTGGCAACAAAAAGGCAAAATGACTTTTTTTTTAAGATGCGATACAGAGTTTGATTTGCATAACTGTTCTACACAGAATTAATCTATGAGCTTTTACTTCTTGCCTAGCTTATCAGTAAAATAACTTCAATATTGTCCACAAATGACCATTCAAAATCGCATACAACTCACATTCCTAAGAATGAAACTAAATTGCATAATAGTAGAGAGGAAAGCCTCTAACCAAAATTGTAAATTTGATCCGGATAGTTCTGGCCCCAATCGGGCCAAACTGTCATATGTTTTTATATTACAATCATGTAAACATTGAAAAGCATCTCTTTAATCTGGTATATTAATTGAAAGTGAGGTATTTGGAATGGGATGCAGAGACTTTTATCATATTAAAAGACCCCACCCACCCCCTTAACAAATGTAGGAGTTAAATACTGTGAATCGTGCCGTCCGTCGTACAGCAAATGGTTTTGTTCTGGTTTTTAAAGTACCTTCCACCTAGAATCACCAATATCAACATATGACTACCCATGATGAAATGTTCTTTTTACCCTACTAAACATTCCTATAATATTCCCTTACGAAAAGAATCATCATGTATAAATTCCGACTGCCTATGGAGTAATTTGCGAGCTAAGTTGAGATGGTTGGGTGAATTTTTTCAATCAATATTTGCTTAATAAAGCCATAAATAATACTAGATTATTTCCTTTTAATTATTAAAAGCAATTACAAGTTCATCAAGCAAGTTTTCAGCAGTTCAGCACTAATCAAGTTTCATTTAATAGCATTAGTCTCTTAAACTAATGGAGATTCTTCTGGAGAAGATTCGGACATGCAGCATTTTTCTTTTTATTACATCAATAGTTTTGAAGGTGTAACACTCGGATTGTGTCATTTGCTACATGAGCGAGTTGATTGTCACACTGAAAGGTGCCTCTGTTCCACTTTGGTATCTATAGCATACTGAACGACCCTCTGCCCATCATAGCACAGGCGCTCGTAAATTAAAATTCAAACTCTTCTGTAGCCTATAACAACACACTTGCCGGGTTATGAACCAAGCACCTGAAGCATCCAAGCAAATATTTTCAATCAAAAAGAAATATCGTAAATAGCCTAATTGAACACCCAAGCTAATGGCATAATAAATTGGTGCAATTGTATCTGTGAACAATATAGCAAGCATAAAAAAATTCACTGTACCAAAAATGTATGTGGTTACCTTTAAAATCACACCACAACCTAATTCATAAACTTTGAGTTTATTTACAATACGCTATAAAAGCATAACTCGACCTCATTTCGATTCAAGAAAACAGATGTCAACACTCGCCCAAAGACGTTTCGCCCATTAACACTTCGCCCATACAGTTGAATTATATGCCATAATCATCACTCAATTCTTCGACAGCGCCTCGGGTTTCTCACAATACTTTTACTCGCACAGTAAACCAGCTCACGATTTCTAATATTCAATTAACTTCCTGAAGTGTCTGGTCTAAGTGTCAACTGCATGCCGAAGTTCCAGCCGAAACATCTGGCTACCCAAGAACATAAAAACCGCTTGCTTCCGTGTTGTTAGGTTGGTTAAAATTTACACGGATAAGGAAAAACACTACTAAAAAAATTTTAACAAAAATATTTCTAGGTGAATATTTCCCCCGTGATCTAGATTTGCTCAAAAAGAGTCTTCCCCCCAAAAGCGTGAGATATCACATGTATGAAAAGTCCAACATCATGACTGTTGGAACGGCTGGTCCGGGTGAACTGTTAAAATCGACTGTTGCCCGCTGACGTCATATGGCGCTAAATTGAGTTATCTTTTCCTCATTCGGCAAATCTCGGCTGATTCTGTTAACCGCCTGTTAGATGTAATCAGCCGAGGTGTGCCGAGTGATTTATTCCTGTCGTTTTATAAACAGAAATGGCTGATGCCGATGGTCGTTTTGCTGCGTGGCGAATGAGGATGAAATCCATGCGATGCTTGAAAGCAGGGACAGCAAAAACACAATAAAAATGTGGTGAAAACATCTGAAAATATTCTTGGTGAATATCTTTGGACTTATCACTGTCTCTTCGGGATAAATCTTGCCAAGAATTGAGAGACATAGCTAGGCCTAGACCTATTGAGGAAATTCTACTGTTTAGTAGGAGTATAACAAAACAGTTGTTGACAGGGGTATCGGGGAAACATAATCGACCTGTTCGATCGGAGTGACCTACGGCCTTGGGCAACAGCTTGCATTCTGGTCCAACAGATCGACTGTTTCCCTCTACCCCAGTCAACAGCTGTAAACTATTGAATATAAGGTCAAAGGGTCAAGCACACTGGACATCGAAGTAGCAGTATGCTCTCTCTGTGTACTAGAGCATTGTACATAGAGTCACCATATCATACATACGGACTACTCATGAAACAAATGTTCCCTTTTGAATTTATGGCCCAAAGGTCAAGTGCACTGGACATTAAAGTAGCAGTATGGTTTTCAGGTTCTAGAGCATCATCCTTTTTACCTAGAGTCACCATATCGCACATATAGACTAATCATGAGACGAGGATGTTCTTTATCAAATTTTGGGTCAAAAGG
>CAJDSM010047219.1:0-11302 GCA_903981925.1 Ostrea lurida | reverse complement strand
TACAGTTTGACTAGTAAAGTATCATCATGGCAAAAATATATAATTATGTTTTTGTCTGAATTCAGTTTGTTCAATTTTTCAGCGAGTATGACAATGCATATCCTATACATGATGAATTAGATGAAAGATGAGATTAGGTTATGAGATGCGATTTGTGAGTTTGTGAGATTCTATCTGAAATAAAGACAAATTTGTTTATGTCAAAAAAATTAAAGTTGACGTCAACAGGAGTTGACATTGGGCGGCAGATTGGAAACTATACTGATGCTCTGTGCCAAATATCAGGGCTGGCCTGTGTGGTTCCTGAGAAAAATGGACAGAAATTTAACCATGTTGAAATAATTTCTAAGTTGCGTCAAACAGGAAGTTGACATGCGGCAGATTGGAAACTGCGTTAACGCGATCAGTTGTTCCATACTGATGCTCTTGGTGCCAAATATCAAGGAGAAGCTGGCCTATGATGGGTTTCTGAAAAAATGTGACAGAAAATTTGTGACGCCGACGACACAGGATGACACCAGACGACGCAGACGACTAAAGTGATCCCTATATGTCGCCTCTGCTAACGTAGGCAGGCGACACAACAATTCATCAACAGGGAAACGTCACTAAATGGCGCTGTACTTACAGAGTTGAGGTCCTTTTTCCAGTTGACTCAGCTGCTGTTTAGGTCTTTGTTGCTCCCCATCTCAGTAGATCTACTGACCCTCTTAATCTTTCGTGTGAGATGACTCTTAATCAAGAGCTGTTGTCTGGAAGTTAATTTTAAAAAAATTACTTGTAATCAATTTTATGGGTACAAGATCTGTGTCTATATGTGCATAAAATTCTGTAATAAACACCCATCTGGCTTCCATTATCAAAAGTTAAAATCGAATATCAAAATTTTAAATTTATCTAATCCATAAAATAATACATGTATCTCTAGTTTAGTCAATCAATTTCATGCTTGTTGTATTCATTTTCATGTCATTCAAATATAAAAAATATTGAGTGATATTAAATTTCAAAGCCAAGAATATACATAACCTAATATTTGACTAGAGTATATTTTTCCAAATTATAGCAATGAACCCAGCATTACTTAACACATGTATGTTTTCACATTCTAAATCTATATTCAAAAAAATGTATTTTTGTTTTAAAAGAAACATTGTCTGCCATTCTTACTGCACCTTTTCTTTGAGTTGCCGTTCCAGTACAACAGTCTGCTGCGACAATGCATTTGTTTTTTTGCCTGAAGTCCCTCGATCGAATTCTCCAAGTTGTGATCTTTTCCTTCTTAGACGTAACTTCCTGGACATCTGTAAACCAAACATGAAATTATAACAAAACTTTAAATGTATGCGAGCATTTTATGTGATACTACCGGTTATACAGTACATACGCACCGGTTTTACTTACAAGTACAGTAAAATACCTCTATCTTCGAAGTCCTGGGACTTCGAAAACACTGAGATATCCGGGGGTTTGAGATATCAAATTCGATCTTCCAACATTTTTTTTTTTGGACAGAGGATATTTGATGAATCGGCGTGTTGGTCGTAATCGGCGGTGGACATAAAAAAAGTGCACTGAGTACCCAAGCTTATTACTAATTATCGCAACCCGGGTCTACCTGGACAAGGTGAGCATGGACTACTGTCGACAATTATCATTAATTTCTAAAGCCCGCAGGCGTGAATGCGTGACTTGAGTAGGCCAAGGTATGGTAGCAGACTGGAAAGTGACTGCACTTCGAGATAATCCAAGTGAATAGGGCATGGGACCTTGAAAATACTTTGAACATAACGGGGTATTCGAAATAATGTGTTCGAGATTAGGAGTTTTTAAAATCATTTATATTATGGGAAAATGGCCAGGACGGCCGTCGACTTCGACTAAACGGGGTATTTGAAATAAACCATGTTCGAGATACAGGTATTTTACTTATATTCCATAACTTTGGGAAAAGTTTTTTCAGGTTATTCCAACAGTTTCATAGCATTGGCATATACTAAAGTTTATTTACGTGCTCAATCTGTTTCTGAGCTTTTTGCAAGTTCCCACAGATTTTTTCCTCCAAATATTCTGCGAAGTTTTGATGTGATTTTCTAGGTCTGCTCGCTGGTTTGATCGCGCTGCTTCGGCTGCAATTAGCAGCTCACTCTGTGAAAATTTAACAACAAATTATAGGACATAAACTTATTAGACGATAATGAAACACACTCATTATAAACTTCTGTATAGAGAACTATATACAATATCGGAAAATAAGGGTTATTTTTTTTCCTACATAACCCCGTTTTTCTAATTCCTTTGAATGAAGCAGAAAGTACATTTATAAGTTTATGATGATTTGTCTACCTTTGTCATTCAAATCACCCTCGCAGCTGTTTGAATTTCTGTTGTGCAGTTTGAATTTTCTCTGTCTTTTCTCCCAGATGCAGACTTCTGTTTCTGTGTTTTGTCCTGAGCTGTTTTTAGCTGACCTTTGACCTCATATTAGTTGTTTATGAAGATTTTCACTATCTTCTCCTGTTCCTCTCACTTTTTCTGGGAATCAAGTGACTGTTCCAGCGAGATATTTTCTCTGGAGTATTGTCTGAAAACCAGTAACCATTTTAAAAATTATATTTATATTCAACTACTTCATCATACTTAACATCAATTAAAGAGGAATATATATCAGTTTTGTGCTTATAAAAGCTTGTGATATTAATTTCTTCACCATGTAGATGTCACGGTAAATTTCAATATGTGACCTGTTTGAGTGACATTTTTGTCTCTTCACATCAGATTTTATCAAATTTTCATGAATCATTTCCTGCAACAAATTTTCCCCTGGAAACTTTACAGTGTACAAGCATTATCATACAATAATTATTACATGTTACCTGGCTTTGACCTTTGACCTGAATCAATGAGAAGCATCCTTTGTGATTGGAAACTTTCAGTGCTTTTCAAAGGTCAAATGACAATTTCTTTTTGAGATTTCATTTGAAAATCCAAAACCAGAGTTCCAGACAACGTAACGAAGGTAGATGAGGGCGGAAAAATGACCAAATTTAATAATTTATGTACTCATTTTCTCTAAATGGAGAACAAATACTTAGTATCACTATAAATTTAACAAAATAGCTAAAAGGATTTTCTTTTTTGTCAACCATTACTTGCAATAGTTGGTTGATCATCCATGGATTGATTTAATTTCCCAGATTCCTGTCTGTACATGAACTTCTGAGCATGCCCAGTATCATTAACTTTCTCAAAAATAATAGTCATCCTGAGGGTTACTGATAAGCATACAATACTGTCTTTAAGGAATGAAGCTGATTTTGACCCTAGGTTATACGATATAATCTAACTTGGTGCAGTTTACGCTTTATAATCCGCAAAGCGGATTATTTTAAGCGTAAACTGCACCAAGTTAGATTATATCGTATAACCTAGGTCAAAATTAACTTCATTCCTTATAATTCAATTCCAGAAAATTACATTTAACGTTATTTGATGAATAAGCTTGCGAGATAATTAAGGATTTTGAATGAGTGCGGACAAATTTTTGCCGTAGCAACAAAGTAAGAAACAATAACGTCAAATGCATTGTGACGTCATTGCTAGGACGTCACAAAGAGCAAGTTAGATATAACAAATAATTGATGTTGCTCAAATCGTGTTTCAGCAATCAAATTGCTTGTAACAAGTAAAATTAAATTATTTATACAATAGTGCATGTACATCATTTAGTACCTTTATCCTGTCTTCAGCTGATTGATGACAGTCTCCGTCCCTTCACGGCTTCTAATCTAAAAAATATAAATGACAATAACAAAATGTTTTGTTTCTGGTTACTGCCATAACAATTTCTTTTTAATGCATTATGATAGGGAGTATTGAATTTCAATTGATTTTCAAGTTAATATCACTAATATGTGCATAATCATTTCATTAGATGGTAGGAATAAATCATTTAATTAATTCACAATGTAAGAATTAAGATATCTTAAGAATTTCAGAAGATATACTAGTTAAATTTCTGTATGAACAATGTATAGACAAAGAAAAGCAACTCATGCAACAGCAAAGAAAAAAATAAATAAAATCGATATCGATTTGCTGTTTAATATAATTTTGGAAATTTGCCAGAAAAAATCAGATGACTAATTTTTGTAAATCCTAAATAATATCACTGTACAATGTATATATGTACATTGTATAAAAAATAAGAATGAGGAACCTTACATGAGATTGACATACCTTTGGCTATAAGATCTGTTCTCTCTGTTTCTAATCTGCCCATATTCTTCTTTCAGTGATCCCAGCTGAAGAACTCGAACTCTGATATCTTCTGGTCCTGTATTGTATAAAACCACAGCATTAATTGTCTTGTAATTGAGTCAGCCCATTGTAACAATCGTATTGTGAGAGAATTTTGTATAATATTCGTTCAAGTTTACCTGGCAGTGACTTTCCTGCTTTCTTCCTCCATTGCTGCTCTCTTGTCGCGGAGGTTGGTCTTCAAGTCATCGATGCTGCACACTACAGAATTAATAACAAGAAGGGATTCTAAACTCTAATCAGGACAATCAGTTATGTTTATCTCTTTACTTTTGTGTTAGACTTTTTGCAACTGACCCTTGTTCTGATAATGCCTGTGTCATTGTGTTTAGCTACTGACCTTGTTCTGATATGCTGTGTCATTGTGTTTAGCTGCTGACTCGTTTGATATGCTGCGTCATTGTGTTTAGCTACTGACCTCGTTCTGATAATGCTGCGTCCTATTGTTTTTCAGCTGCTGACTCGTTCTGATACATGCTGCTCATTGTGTTTAGGCTACTGACCTCGTTCTGATAATTGCTGTGTCATTGTGTGTTAGCTGCTGACCTCGTTCCTGATAAAGCTGTATCATGTGTGTTTAGCTTACTGCCTAGTTCTGATAATGCTGTGTCATTGGTTTAGCTCTGACCTCGTTCTGATAATGCTGTGTCATCATGTTTAGCTTATTGACCTCTGTTTGATAATGCTGTTCATTGTGTTAGCTATTGACCTCGTTCTGATAATGCTGTGTCATTTGTGGTTTGCTACTGACCTCGTTCATAATGCTGTGTCATTGTGTTTAGCTGCTGATCCTTGTTCTGATAAAAAGCTGTATCATTTGTTTACTACTGACCTCGTTCTGATAAATGACTGTGTCACATTGTGTTTAGCTACTGGACCTCGTTTTGATAATGCTATTATTGTGTTTAGTACTGATACCCGTTTTTATATGCTGTGTGCATTGTGTTTGCTATTGACCTCGTTTTTGATAATGCTATGTCAATTGTGTTTGAGCACTATCGTGTGTGATAATGCTATGTCATTGTGTTTAGCTACTGACCTGTTCTGATAAGACTGTGTCATTGTAGTATGAGCATATAGACCTCGTTCTGATATGCTGTCGACCTCGTTCTGATAAAGCTGTATCATGTGTTTAGCTACTGACCTCATTTTGATAAAGCCTGTGTCATTGTGTTTAGCTACTGACCTCATTTTTGATAATGCTGTGTCATCGTGTTTAGCTGCGCTGCTCTCAGGTCTGAAGATCTGGGACTTCTGGTGTCAACATGTTACCTGGACTAAACATCAAAACGAAAAATTTAGATATGGTCAACATTGTACATACATGTATGGAGAAAATTATTTGATGAAGTTATTTCGCTATATTTGACTGAAACTTATCGCAATGTGAATTCAGTGAATTAAATTTTTCATTTTAAAATAAGATTTGTATTTACATGTGACTACCAACCGCATTTCTTGCCTAAGTGAAAAGTCCGATTTTTTCTGCTGCGACAATCACACCCACTATACAGTACATGGTTTGATCATGTACTAGAATGTGTTGAACCTAACACTCATGTATGCAATAAATATCTTAACGAGGAGATAATATGATTGATACACAGTTTTTGTGTCCACTACACTTGCATAGTTACCCTTTTCTAGTTCTGTTCTTGGCCTTCGTTGAGCTGTTGTTTCTTTTCTTGTGACAGCTGTTCCTGAGCCTGTGTCTTGTTGTCTGTCAAGGGTCTTCTCTAAGTCACTTAACTGTTTTCTCCCTCTCATGTACAGTATCTTGACTCTGATATGATTTTCATAAATTTTTGAACTAAATTCTTATAGCTTCTAAATTTTTTTTTTTTTTATTTCTACCTTTCAGTTTAAAATAAATAAATTTTAACATATAAATAATTATAAAAAATTTTTTTTAGAGGCCACATAAAAAGAAGGAACCATGCAAACCCAGCCAGGAATTGTGTACCTTCCTGTACTCCTGCGCTGTTTCTTCATTTTTTCTGGCAGAGCCTGCCAAGCTTTGCTTTTGATGTTGAGTCTGATGCCCGATATCCAGGGCTGACTGTAATTCTGGCAATTTGATTGGACTTTTTCAGCAAAAATCTGATTCACAGATTGCTCTGCTCTTGCCCTGAAGAAAATAATTTCTACATCTATATCTTACTTAATTTTTCAAGCATATTTTTTTTTATATAACTAGTTGTAATGCATACTACTTTCATTCTTGTGAATGATTTGAATGGATGGTATCACCTAATTGTATGTAAACATTAAATGATGTATCACCTATTGATATGTACATAATTGATATTTCTATTGTATGTAAATTAATTGCTTGTTATAACTTTCATGTAAAATACTCGAATCTGATTGGACAGGGAACAGTTGAAACACATACTGTTTCCCCTCTGAGACCTAAGAAAACACCTCCAGGGTGATAGTATCTAGCAACGGGAACATAACTTGACGACGGTAACCATCTGAAAAATTGTTACATGCGCTGAATTTATGCGCGTCGGTTCGCCGTAGATTGTTGAACGACGTCGTTTGAGCGTTTGTGTAAACGTGATTACCAGCATGGATGTACACATCGCAAATGAAACAGTGATCAAAAAGTCACAGATTGCAACGGTTTGTTATTTTTCTAACATTCAGTATAACATAATATTGCATATAGTTGAGGGTAAACAAGTGAAAATTTTTCACCCTCGAAAATCCTTGTCAACCTCGGCTACGCTCGGTTGACAATGTTTTTCTCGGGGGTGAAATTTTCAACTGTTTACCTCACTACATGCAAATATTTATATAATGTTATTACTATTGTATGTAACACTTAATTGATGATTCCTATTGTATGTAACTTAATTGAAGACAATTACATGCAGTATGTATTCCGGGTTGTGTGTATTCATACCAGACATGTTACAAATATACCAGTACATTCAACATGCAATACCGTACATCATGATTTCCTCAAAATAATTTATTGTCTTTACAGAGCAAACAAATCGTCAGGGTCCATGGACACAAATTTGAAGTAAATACGACCCGACATTAATCTGTTACATGTCACTTTCATTTGAATCTGTCCAGGAAGGGAAGAAAATGCAACGGACCAGGTTCAACCCGGGCCCCTGAATTTCCAGTCAGATTGCTCTAACCACTGAGCTATCTGGCCATGGGTGATCAAACCAGCTGACCGCTACACTTGTCCTTTCTCTTAAATCATCTTGTCCTCGAAGACATAAAACCAGGCTTCTTATGCCCATGGCAGGACTTCCAGGAGTTGGTAAGGGCACCAAAATATATAACAGAACGGGAGAAAAGGCAACGACCAGAACCGGGATTTGAACCCTGGCCCCTGAATCTGAGTCATAGCACCACAAATAGTGTCGGTAGTCAGCAGTTCACCTCAGTGGCCAGATAGCTCAAGTTGGTAGAGCAACCCGACTGAATTCTGGGCCTGGGTTCGAATCCTGGTCTGGTCCATTGCAATTTTCTCCTTCATGTTACATATTTTTCCCTCTGAAATGTGGGCCTTTTTTTTAATGTGTATTAATATATGACTCTTTGACAATCTCAGGGATGTGATTGATTTCTCAGAAATCAGAGGAAATTATCAAAAAGGGGAGGAAAAACTCACCTGCTGGAAAAAAATGATTTTGGTCACTTCAGATCAAACCCAGAGCATTTCTTTTTTTTAAATTGAGTAAATTGGAGGATTTCCTCTGAAAAGAGGAAAAAATCACTCCTGCAATCTACTGGCTCACCTAAATAAGGTCAACGTTCTGATTGTGATATGCTAACCTTCTGCAGGTCAGACTGAAGCTTGATTAAACTGGTCTCTTTCTGTTGTAACTGTTTGTTTGAAGTTTCTAGATCCCTGAAACTTCATCTAGGACAGTTTTTGAAGCTTGGATATACTTGCTGTCTTTTTCTTCTATTAAACTTTGGGATTTTTTGCAACCTCCTCTTTGACCTATTTAAAAAAAAACAAATCAAAATCTTGAATTACAAACACTTGTCGTCCACAGTGCTTACGAGGTAACTGTAATTTTTCAAATGAAATTAGAAGTAGGCAGGCGACACATGTCTTCCCTGGAAGACTTACCACTAAGTTATACAGTGCTCCCCAGATATCTTGCCCCCTGTTATAATGACACTTTTATCTAATGCCTGAAAATCCTAAAGAACAGATTTCTCAGTGTTCATATCCCCATTATAATGCCAACCCCACATAGTGTCATATGTCATTGATTTTCACCAACATGTGGTCAGAGTTTTGGCGGTTTTACTCTCCATTATAATGCCAATTATTTAACACATCTCAGTAAACACACGTGTACTTGGAGAGAGGCAATGTGGAGTGTGACAGGCTGGGTGAGGTATTCGCTGACAGGTGGTCGATTTGATTACGAACAATTGCGAAACAAAACTCAACATTTATCAACATGTTCAAACAGAAAATGAACTGAATATCTTTGGAATGTTCAAGTGAATTGACAGTAATGGGGTATTTGATAGATTGCCATCCCCGCTTTATTGTCCAAATTGGTCTCAAACAAACNGCAGTAATGGGGAATTTGATAGCTTTATTGTCCAAATTGGTCTCAAACAAACGTTGTCAATATACTGGGGGAGCACTGTACATGGATGAATATGTGAATTTACCTGAATCTAACTTGAAAATGATTTTAGACATATTATTTTGCTTGTGCATTGTTTGCTCAGTTCTGTTCGAAGTAAACACATCTTACCGGAATATTTACATGTTATGTATTGTCTTTTATATGACATAAAGTTGGAAATTTAGAGTAAAGATTTGCCAGAAGATCCTTACTGTAATACAGTTTCTGTTGTGACTGTAAATCTTCAATCTTTCTGCAGGAGAAGNATAAAGATTTGGAAGAATATCCACTTTGTAAACAGTTTCTGTTGTGGCTGTAAATCTTCAATCTTTCTGCAGGAGAAGAAAGCTCATGAGACAGAAGTTAAAAAGTTAAAGGGAGACATAGAAAAACAGGCCACAGAGAAGAAAGCGATGGAGACACAGATCACCACACTGGTTAGTCAAGCGCAGGGGTCAAACCAATGTAGTTGCACTTAGATTTTAAGACTGGTCTCAAGATGGATCACCAAAAAATCACTGAGACTGAAGATTGGTATTTAGTCTTAAATTCAAAGACAACTTTTATGCCGTCATGATTTTTAATGCTTTAGTCACAAAATGAAATGGGCGACTCCTGCATGAGAATGGCGATTTGGGGTGCGAAATTCAAATTTTCATTGTGGCACGATAAACATGGCGCTTGCCATGCAATCACACTAATTACTGCCCCCATACCTCTGTTTTTGATCAAGTAAGCGATGGCTGGTGGCAGACATGTCGCCTGTCTTACAAGAGTGTGGTACTGGCGGTGTGCCACAGTGGCGTGAGACTCGCACCAAAGCGGCTACCCCCATACCACTTCGACGATTTGCATTGGAGTGGTGCGAGACTCGTTCAGAACCCGTGCGAGCTCTCCCACTTCCCGTGTGGCCACGAAAATAGCATGGCTGACTGTAATGTTGTCAGAGTGTGGTGCGGCAGTTGGGCGACTATCGCGCCAGGCTGGTACTGCTGTCGTGGGTTATAGATCTTGGCAATATTGTGTGGTTTTTATTAATTACAGAAATCTGAGGGAGACACTAAAGTTAAAACAATTAAAGAAAAAACTAAAGAAGTAGAGTCCCTGAAGAAAGAGAAAGGTGACAGAGAGACAGAGCTGGAGGAGTCCAAGGCTGCCCTCAAGAAGGTAAATCACTGGAGCTTGTCTAATCCACTCATCCATTTAAATTCATTCTTCCTACTTTTTAAATAAAAAAAAAATATTTGTATATTTTAGCTCTCAGGAGCTGGAGACTCAAATGAGCTTTTTTGATAATGACTGCTTCAGATTTTCTCTAGTGTTAATAGATGTCTAATACTATAGACATACCGTTTTTCATGGAGTTAGGGCATTAGCAAGATCTCATGCAAATATTAGATTTAGAGAGCTTTTCTATAGACGATGATATAAAGTTTGATAAAATTAAGGAGTTGTAGGATATTAGTATTGACATAACCCGGGACTATATACGTGTTGTTTTTTGCGTCATCACTAAAAGTAATTTGCGGAATCTGTCGCGCAAGAGAAGCTACTGCTATCTTATATAGCGTGTCTTGTTTTAGCGATTTTCGGTTTTTCGTATCGCGTAAGATTATGTAAAGACATCAGAATTGGTTTGTAAAATTTTATGGCGGAATTCAAATTATTTGCGATTCAAAAATACTCAGTCATAATAATCAGGCTGAAATAGATTCTTATCGCTGAAAATAAAGAAACGTTAGTACCCGGTAGATAATTGGGAGAATACTTTTAGTAGTATAGCGGACTAGTTAAATTTTTTTTCGTTTATTTTGTATTGTTCTGTTTTGTTTTGGTGTTTGCAGTTTTTTATACTTTTTTGTTTTGATTTTTTTTTGATAAAAAAACTGATACCCACAGTATGCAGTTTTATGAATTAATTATTATTGTTCTTCCAGTATGATAAGATTCCGAATGTGTCTACTTCCGATTCCCTGCTTTATTATTCATGACATTGATCTTGATGTCTCTTTCCCAATTTTTATCAGATTTGTTTCTCAGTAAGACTTGGGAGTGAAACGTGACTCAAGTTTATATCATTCTGGCGCACAGGTTTCTTGTTTAGAAAGAGGAAGATTTTGTGGTAATCAGTGCACATTTAAGCTATTGGAAAAGAAATTCGTTGGATTTCAAAGCACAGTGCAGTGTATTTAATGTGGTTGAAGATTCATGCCACATGGAGCAGGATTCAGTGATCACACTATACTTGTATTTCATCAGATGGAACAGAACCACGCAGCAGAAGTGAAGAGACTACAGGATAAAATGAGTAAAACACAGAGCACAGCACAGGAAAAACAAAGCAGTCTACTGCAGCA
>CAJDSM010047202.1:59-10629 GCA_903981925.1 Ostrea lurida | reverse complement strand
GATACTTTTGACCTCAAATTCGATAAGGAACATCTTCGTTCCATGGTAGTCCACATGTATGATATGGTGACTCTAGGTGGAAAGGAGACAACTTTTGGAGCCCGGAACCATATTGCTATTTGGATGTTAGTGCACTTGCCTTTGACCTTTTTAACCCCAAATCGATAGGGAACATCTTCGTCCATGGGTAGTCCATATGTACAGTAATGGTGACTCTAGTGTTCAAAGGTCAAGTGCACTGAACATGGAGGTAGCAATATGGTTTCTGGGCTCTAAAGTGTTATCTTTTTGACCTAGAGTCACCATATCACACATATAGACTACCCATGGGATGAAGTTGTTTGTTCCCTATTGAATTTGGGCTCAAAAGGTTAAAGGTCAAGCTCACTGGACATACAAATAGCAATATGGTTTCCGGGCTCTAGAGCATTATACTTTCGACTAGAGTCACCATGTCACATAGATGTTCCCTATCAAAAGGTTAAAGTCAACCTTACTTGACATTAAAGCAGCAATATGGTTTCCGTTTTTAAAAAAAAAAAATAAACGGTTACCAACACCCTTTGCCATTAGGGTAAGCGAGGGTATTCTTAGTGAGCACCTTTTGTTGTCGATCTGTAGACAAACAATCATATCTATACAGCTGTTTTACTTGGTGCAATTCATCTGCCACATCCAGAAGTATAATTGATTTTGTTTTTCTTAGTAAACTCTTCTAAGTAAAACAGTTTAGAATGGGATTGATGATCCCAAAGGAGAAAAACTTATTTCCTCCCTAGGAGTTTTCATGGAACAGCTGGTAGGAGTGAAAACCCCTCCATAATCCCATGTCATTTTATGATTTCATATGAAATATCTATAAAACTACAGCAATTGCAGGTGTAAAGTGAATGTCTTGATGGAAGAAAATCCAACCATTTATTGTATCCCAAAGGAAAGGGTTGGCGAAAGTCCCAACTTTTGTCATGTCCGGAGTTAAATGTCACAGTGTTCATAATAACATTTGAAGAGTCTTGACTCTGGGTGCAAATTACCAGTTTTCAAATTCCTGCCATCAGTAAAATTGTTTAAGACTACAAGTGAGAATATCAAGATCCCAGCTAGCAATATGACGTTATTTTAAGAATATTTTCTTGCACGTGCAAGGAAGTGTTCTGAGATTTTGCGCCAATGAGTCTCTCTCTCTCTCTCTCTCTCTCTCTCTCTCTCTCTCTCTCTCTCTCTCTCTCTCTCTCTCTCTCTCTCTCTCTCTCTCTCTCTCTCTCTTAATATTTTGGATCAATAAGCATTCTCTCTTGATATTTTGGATCAATAAGCATTCATCTGCAAAAGAATCATAATGGTAAGAATGATAAATATAAAACCTATATAACCACTCAAATGTTCTGCGTGATCGCGTTCAAATCTCAAGTATTTTTGTCCGTCGTCCTTGCGTCGCCCGTCGTTAGTCGTTAGTCGTCCGTCGTAAACTTTTGAATTTGCAATTTGTTTTCATCCGTCGTCATGCGTCGTTAGTCGTCCGTCGTAAACTTGTTTTCATCCGTCGTCATGCGTCGTTAGTCGTCCGTCGTAAACTTTTGAATTTGCAATTTGTTTTCATCCGTCGTCATGCGTCGTCCATCGTTCGACGTGCGTTACATTGTTTTTAACTTCTTGACAACTACCAATCCATTTGTCAATTGGGGTCAAACTTGGTACATGTATAGTGTTTGTATGTAAACATTTGTTCTTTAATGCTATTCATATTAATTTGAAACTAAATGAATATATGGAGTGAGCAGCGAGCCTTTTATCGTAATTATATCCCCTTGCAACAACGACGAAATGGTCTATTACTCTTATTTGTTTAATGATTAGTTTTTCCTTGTGTAAAGAATTTCATAATACCTTGAACAGAAATAATCATTTTGGATTTTGCACCATGGGGGGCATTNATAATTAGTGATGTAGAGCAGGAAGGTCTCTACCAAAAGTGTAAAAATGGTGATTCCCGGGGTAGAAGTTCTGACCCCAGAGCGGGGGTCAAACTTGGTACGTGTATAGTGCTTGTATGTAAGCATTTGTTCTTAAATGCTATGCATATTAGTTTGAAACTAAATGACTAAATGGAGTGAGCAGCGAGCCTTGTATCGTAATTATATCCCCTTGCAACAACGACGAAATGGTCTATTACTCTTATTTGTTTAATGATTAGTTTTGCCTTGTGTAAAGAATTTCATAATACCTTGAACAGAAATAATCATTTTGGATTTTGCACCATGGGGGGCATTTATGTTTCTGAAACATTTCTTGGTGTATTTGCCGTGTTCTGATCGTTAATTTCATCGGAGCTGGAAAAAGAAACTTACTGACATCGTTTACGTATGACGTCACCCCATTTTTGTGATGGATTGTTCAAAAATCATAATTACAGACAACATGCTTAGACCAAATTTATTTTTGTCAATTTGAATATGGTACTAGGAAGGTTCGAATTTCTGTGCTCATCTTATAATAAAAATGTGGAGATTTTAAGCAAATTTGTGTATTTTATGATGTTTGAGGCATTAGATCTTGGATACACCAATGTAAAACTCCAAAACTTTTACCATCCTGATAAACTATCATGCATAGACTATCATTTGTGCAGAAAAAAATACTGAAACTTCACTTTAATTTTGACCATTTTACAGGGCCGATTTTCACCCTTCGTGGGCCTACTACAAAGTTTATGTATGGTATACATACCAAAATATCTGTAATATAGTGCAAAGAAGTATGATCTCTAAAGACCAAACGTTGGACGTACTCAAATTAGCGTTAATGCCTATTTGGGCGTACTCGTGTGAACGTTAATGCCCATGGACCTTTTATTATTCTCCTTTTGTCAACAGTCAGGCATTTCGATTAAAACTTAGAGAAACGATTGCTACCTCTCTACTGAGTGCAAAATTGGCAGTTAGTATATAACAGTTTTAGATTATTTTTTTCTAGGTCATACTACTTTCGTGAACTTTTTGTGATCAGCAGATTCTTGCAGAAATGTCAAAATAAAAATTTCTGCCTCTTTCTCTTATCTTTTACTTTGTAACTTTATTTCATTGGTCAATCTCTTTTTCTTGGCAGGTTATTTTTTATCACTTTTCCTGTTGTGTTTTATTTCCAGGGAACAAGAGTGCTACAGGTGCCTTGTAATCAATCCTTGGCATCAGAACGTGATTCAATATAAAGAGAGTGAGTAGTATTCAAATGTTTTATATCCTTATTATATATGTATTGGCCTATGGTGTAAACTTTGGCCAAATGTCGGTAGGGTGTTTTCACTTTCATTGAACCAATTATAAAGCTAACTAAAATTAATGGTCAGTTCCAAGATGCATACATCAGAAGCTTTATCATCATTAAAATCATTTATTTTTTCATATTAGGTTACAGCCATATGTTCGCAAAGTGTTTGACTCCTTCTCAAATCACAGGATAATTTCATACATATACATGTAGGAGGGGGAATTTTGAGTTAACGGTAAACCATAAAAATATCTAAAATACGGCCTTCTTTCAGACACGTTGCGGAATTTTTTTAACAATGTGTTGAGTAAGAGGTAAAAATTGTGCCAATAACGTTCACTATGTAAGTTATGAAAGCTTAATAGGAGAGGAAGAAAAAAAAATAATCCGTAGCCACGCATTGGTACAATGTATATCGTGGCCACTATTTAACAAGTTGTGATCACAGTTAAATCAATCAGCAACTCTGCACTAGAAATACTTTATGAATTATTTAAAATGGGGTAACTTGGAACTTTATATAGAACTACTACATTATTCAAGTAGGGTATTTATGTACATATTGTTTTTTAAAAATGGACTGATTTACGATTTTTCCGAAAAGTTTGGTTTTCACTTTTAATGATCAAAATCTAAGTATATATACATTGCATTCGAAAGGTTTCACCAAAAAATTTTTAAAAATATAAAGTTCTACATTGATCAGGACACTCCGACAGAAACTTATCATTTGTTGTGTAAACAAAGGTAGAGGTACATGTATGTTAATATATGTATTTACAAAGATTCAAAAAAGTTTGGTAATTTGGATAAAGTTTATCATGAATACTAGTAGCACATTTCAAGAAGTCTTTAGGTAAAACATGCCATTTTTAAGGGAAATCTGTGACTTTGTAAAATTAAGATGCCTTAAAGAGGTTCGCACCTGGGGTTTGGACTAATGTCATTTTTTTTAAGAAGTGTATTTTTATCTCTACATTGAAGGAGAATTGAAAAATTAAAAATAAACCTGGGGTTGGCATGCTTGTTATTGAGCTACAAGGTTTTAAACATGACCTTTTTGCGCTTAATGTTTACTGGAGATTTATTCTTGTCTGTTGCTGTAAACAAATCATAACACCACAAATAAATCAAGTAAACAAATCATCAACACCACAAATAAATCAGTACATAGAATTGATACATAATCATGTCTCACTTGGTGTTTCAGAGAATAAGCTTGAATAACTGTGTTTTTCAAATTGGAAAACTTGCTTTTTTGTTCCCTTTTTAGCTCACCGCGACGAAGTCTGGGGGAGCTTATGCTATACCGAGCCCGTCGGCCGTCGGCGTCCCATCTTGGTTAAAGTTTTTGGAGCAAGTGTGCATTGATGCTATATCTAACTTATTACTGGTCCGATCTTCCCCAACTTGCATGGATGATGCTTCCGGGGGTAGTAAAGGAATACATAGACTTAAATGCTGAATCTGAGCTTCGGATGCTGGAGGAAGATAGGATGTTAGTGCCGGTTAAAGTTTTTGGAGCAAGTGTACTATTGTGGTTATATCTAAATTATGACGGGTCTAATTGTCATTAAACTTGCATGGAGGGTGTATCGGGTGATTCTGTAGGACTAACACAAACTTGGTTGCTGATTCTCAGCTGTAGGTTTCGGATGCTGGAAGAGATAGTGCTATTAGAGCTTGGTTAAGTTTTTGGAGCAAGTTTGCTATAATGGTCATATCTAAATAATTACTTGTCCAATCTTCACCAAACTCTCATGGATGGTTGATACATATATAGAAGATTAGATCAATGAGCTGTAGGTTTCGGATGCTGGAGATGTGATGTTGTTTAAATAGGCATATTTAAGTATTGCTTATTCATTTTAATCATATCTAAATAATTACTTGTCCAATCTTCACCAAACTCTCATGGATAGTTTGTCGGGTGATACCGACTAGAAATGCTGAATCTGAGCTGTAGGTTTCGGATGCTGGAGATGTGATATTGTTTAAAAAGGCATGTTTGAGTATTGCTTGTTCAGTTTAATCATATTTAAATAATTACTTGTCCAATCTTCACCAAACTCTCATGGATAGTCTGTCGGGTGATACCGACTTAGATGTGCTGAATCTGAGCTGTAGATTTCAGATACTGGAGATGTGATGTGTTGTTTAAATAGGCATATTTGGGTTATTGCTTATTCAGTTTTATCTTCTAATAATTACTTTCCAATCTTCACCAAACTCTCATGGATGGTTTATTGGGTGATACCGACTTAGAAGATGCTGAATCTGAGATGTAGATTTCAGATGCTGGAGATGTGATGTTGTTTGAGTAATTGCTTGTTCAATTGTCATCAAACTTAGATTAAGAATGCGTCTTTTTGAGTAGTTCAGATGCTGGTAAGATATGATATTATATACTTTCAATTTCATCTCCTCTTTTTCCTTTAGAAGTTTGCGGGCCAATATCACACGATATAGGCCGGAAACTTTTCGGCCCGCAGCTGACGTCACAATTGAACAAAATTGGAAAATTGATTGTGACGTCATAATAGAGCACGTTTCTTGACGTTACTGTGAAAATGTCAACAAACTTTTAAGTTTCAAATTGTTTCGTGTTTTTCATCTCTTAGTCTGTTAAACTATTGAAAAAGGTGTTTTGTTAGTTTCTAAATGAAATTGAAAGTATATAATAAAAAGGTTACAGACTTTTGTGAAATATGACGACCTCGTTTTTTATGCAACGGACCTCGCAACTCGGTCCGTCTACGCGCCAAAAATCGGTCGTCATATTTTCCCATACAAAGTCTATAACCTATAATTATACGATATGGTATGATACGATTTGGTATGATATGATATGGTACAAGGTTATAACGAATCTCGTTTAAAGTCATCATTTCGCAAATTCTACGGTCGCTATAATGACCTTGTTTGCGATTACAAATTATCACTTAGTCATATGTTGACTGATTTGTTTCATACCCTTTGTTAGACTGTCATTTTCGTACTAGATTTGACGACGGTAACCCCGTTTACTTTTGTTCGACTACGGGCTCACGGCGGGTGTGACCGGTCAGCAGAGGATGCTTACTCCTCCATGGCCCTGATCTGCCTTCGCTTTTGTCGAAGGTCCGTGTTGCCCTACCCTCGATTTTGTATGTGTTTTTTGGGACTATGATTGCGTTTAATGCTTTGTTACTTCGCCATTTTATATGATACGATATTATACGATATGTATTATACGATATGGTTTGATAGATACAATATTGTACGATATGGTGTCATACAATATGGTATGATACGATAACATATGGTATGATACAATATGGTATGATACGATATGGTATGATACGATATGGTATGATACGAAAATGTATGAATCGATATGATACAATATGGTATGATATGATAGGTATGATACAATATGGTATGATACAATATTATACGATATGATATTGTACGATATGGTATGATACAATATTATACGATATGGCATGATACAATTTAGTATGATACGATATTATACGATATGGTATTATACGATATTGGTATGATACAAATATATTCGATGGTTGTACAATATTATACGATATGGTATAATACGATATGATATGATACGATTCATTCATTATCACACAACTGTACTGTTTCCGGGTTCATAACACGGGTTCGGAAAAACGATATGAACTCGTAGCTGAGGTTCATAAAAATGCAAATTAGGTATAGGTCAATAAATCTTGCGCTACGTAAAGAAAACAGCACATCAGCCTTTGAAACTGTAAACGTTGATGGTAAAAGACATTGTTTGCCACGAGATTGTGTTCCAAGAGGGTTTTGTGTCTTTTATGAAGTGAAAATAAGTGTAACAGAAAATGTCAAGTTTCTTCAAACCGTGACGTTGCAGACGACGTCACAATCGAATTGACGACGTCAAACAATAACAAAGCAAAAAATTCGGGTTGTTAAATAGAAGTTAATCGAAATATGCGTTTAATGATGTTGTGTGGATAAATAGAATCTTAAACTCGTGCTTATGGGATATGAAATTTATGAAATGCGTTACCGGATTCAAATATTTCCCTCGCCAAGGCTCGGGAAATATTAAATCCGGTAACTCATTTCATAAATTTCATATGCCATAAGCACTCATTCAAGATCCTCTATATAGTGATATTATACGATGTGGTATTATTTTATATGATAATTATTGGTATTGTTGTTATATTCAGTAAATAATAGTCTCTACATTTTCTATATAGAGAAAACGCTCAACATAATTGATATTTGCTCCGACGAAAATATTGCCGGTCAATATTTTTTTTTTTAATTCTGATATTTTTTTTTTTTTTTTTTTTTTTTTTTTTTTGGTGGCTTTTTTTTGGGGGGGGGGGTACATAATGTTGGTATACATAAATGATTACTGCTGCACACTGATCTAAGAGAGGCGATGTTCGTGTGTTCTGTTTCTGTTAAATCGAGTGAATTCTGAATGCAGAGAAAAAAATGGATTACCATTCACCGCTTATTTTTAGCAGCTGTTATATGAATTTGCTAATTATAGGCAGTTTCTATAGTCCTTTCTCAGGGGCAGACTATGATTGTGCAGCAGACAAATATAAATAGATTCATATCCTATCTTGATTGAGTTATCATGTTGTGGAATGGATAAAGGAAAATCGTAGATGCTTCCATTTACTTATTGCATAACCATGAGTCATGACATTAATCCTTACTTCGACCACTGTCAGAGTACTGAACGTTATCTAGAAGCACTTTAATTGGATGAACAAGTTGTAATTCAAATTCGCCATAACGATGAAAAAATGAAGATAAAGAACAGTGATCAGCATCAGAAATCGTATTTGATAAAGAATACAACATTGAGAATACTCATGGAAACACCAGAGGTGGATCAGGTGCTTAGAAGGAGTAAGTATCCCCTGTTGACTGGTCACACCCACCGTAAGCCCTATATCCGTTGGTTGATTACATGTATATATTGATTAACGTCCCTCTTGAGAATATTTAACTCATGTGAAGACGTCTCCATTGCCGTTGAAGAGCTTCAAATATAGGCCTGTGCTCGGCGCTTATGGCCTTTGAGCAGGGAGGGATCTTTATCGTGCCACACCTCGGATTTTTGCAATCTCATCCAAAGACCGCCCCATATAGTCATCTTTTATGACAAGCAAAGGTGAATGAGGACCTATTGTAACCCAGATCCCCACGGGGTCACTATATCCGTAGTCATAATCAGAATGTAAATCTGTAGTCACAACCAGAGTATAAATCTGTAGTCATAATCAGAGTGTAAATCTGTAGTCACCATCAGAGTGTAAATCCGTAGTCATAATCAAAGGATTAATCTGTAGTCATAATCAGAGTGTAAATATGTAGTGATAATCAGAGTGTAAATCTGTAGTCATAATCAGAGTATAAATCTGTAGTCACAATCAAAGTATCAATCTGTAGTCACAATCAGAGTATAAATCTGTAGTCATAATCAGAGTATAAATCTGTAGTCATAATCAGAGTATAAATCTGTAGTCACAATCAAAGTATCAATCTGTAGTCACAATCAGAGTATAAATCTGTATTCACAATCAGAGTGTAAATCAGAGTCACAATCAGAGTGTAAATCTGTAGTCATAATCAGAGTGAAATCCGTAGTCAAATCAGAGTATTAAATCTGTAGTCATAATCAGAGTATAATCTGTAGTCATAATCAGAGTATAAATCTGTAGTCATAATCAGAGTGTAAATCTGTAGTCATAATCAGAGTATAAATCTGTAGTCACAATCAGAGTATAAATATGTAGTCATAATCAGAGTATAAATCTGTAATCATAATCAGAGTGTAAATCCGTAGTCATAATCAAAGGATAAATCTGTAGTCATAATCAGAGTGTAAATATGTAGTGGAAATCAGAGTGTAAATCTGTAGTCATAATCAGAGTATAAATCATAGTCACAATCAAAGTATCAATCTGTAGTCACAATCAGATTATAAATCTGTAGTCATAATCAGAGTATAAATCTGTAGTCATAATCAGAGTATAAATCTGTAATCACAATCAAAGTATCAATCTGTAGTCACAATCAGAGTATAAAATCTGTAGTCACAATCAGAGTGTAAATCAGTAGTCACAATCAGAGTGTAAATCTGTAGTCATAATCAGAGTGTAAATCCGTAGTCATAATCAGAGTATAAATCTGTAGTCATAATCAGAGTATAAATCTTTAGTATAATCAGAGTGTAAATCTGTAGTCATAAATCAGAGTATAATATGTAGTCACAATCAGAGTATAAATATGTAGTCATAATCAGAGTATAAATCTGTAGTCATAATCAGAGTGAAATCCGTAGTCATAATCAGAGATATAAAATCGTAGTCATATATCAGAGTATAAATCTTTAGTCATAATCAGAGTGTAAATCTGTAGTCATAATCAGAGTATAAATCTGTAGTCACAATCAGAGTATAAATATGTAGTCATATCAGAGTATAAAATCTGTAGTCATAATCAGAGTATAAATCTGTAGTCATAATCAGAGTATAAATCTGTATAGTCATAATCAGAGTATAAATCTGTAGTCACAATCAGAGTATAAAATCTGTAGTCATAATCAGAGTATAAATCTGTAGTCATAATCAAGTATAAATCTGTAGTCACAATCAGAGTATAAATCTGTAGTCATAATCAGAGTGTAATAACCGTAGTCATAATCAGAGTATAATCATGTAGTTAATCGGTATAAATCTGTAGTCATAATCAGAGTAATAAATCTGTAGTCATAATAGAGTGTAAATTGTAGTCATAATCAGAGTATAAATTGTAGTCATTCTGTAGTCATAATCATAGTATAAATCTGTAGTCGTAATCAGAGACAATTGGTATGAAACACGTCAGACGCCATTACCCAATAACATATTGTATTAAAAGGACTATAGAATTTGCGAAACGCAGATTTTGAACTAGATGTTGGAGCCTTTGTAACATATTATATTTATTTCAGAACCCTGCCTTTATTTAAACCTTTATTAATACGCAGAACATGTTCCATCGAATCAATTGAGACAACTACAGGTGATAAGTGGATGTTAATTGTTTATAGGTAAATCTGCTTCTAAAACACAAAAACATGTTAGCTAATAAGTAGGGCGATTCCAAGGCTGGGGCACAAATGATCTACTGCACAACAGAAGTTGTTGAAAGTAAATCTTGTGTTCGACATTCCGGCTGTGCAGTAACCACCACACCCCCCCCCCCTGATTTAGTTGCGTTGAGATGAAATCTTTTTCCTCTTGTG
>CAJDSM010047197.1:0-16589 GCA_903981925.1 Ostrea lurida | reverse complement strand
GAATCCCAGACGAACCCAGAAACGTTACAGTGTATTAATGTTGCTTGACATTTACGTTTGAAACAATAATCTGCTTATGATTAATATATAAAGATAACCTAAGAATCAAACAATAATCTGCTTATGATTAATATAGAAAGATAACCTAACAATCATACATCTTGAGAACAAATAGGTAACAGCTGAAATGCGTTGGAAATACCCAGTTTTGACTGTTGTAGAAATGCTATCTAATGATCATCAAAATTTGCATAGTTGATCGAGCACTCCTCTGAATCGATCAAATCGTTCACGTTATCCATAAAGGTTGCGATGGATTGTTCAACGATCGTGCGCCAACCTCCTTGTTTCATAGGGGATACCAATGGGGCCACTGAATAGGACAATACCCTATTGTGAAAGGAAAATACCCCAAACTCTAATTTGTCAATGTAGTCTTGTATTTCATGTTTAAATCGTTCAAAATAAGCATGTTCTATATTATTATACACACATTTTCTTTCACCTTGGTAATTTAATTCGAAACTTAAGGTAGTATGACACTTTACATTTTTACTTTTTTGGGTATCTTTATAATAAGTGATCTAAAATTGAATTAGGCCCCAGCCCCAAAGTTGAACCTGTAGGTCATTAACCAAGCGCAACCTAGCGCGTTATCCTTGCTATCTGAAATAGTTAGCTTTTGTCTTGATCGATTGATTGATTGATTGATTGATCGGTCGATTGAATTGTTAGCTGGTGATTGAATATAACTAGTCACCATTTATCAACTGTTTAAATTGTTAGCTGGGATATGAATATAATTAGTCACAATTCATCAACTGTTTAAATTGTTAGCTGGTTGATTGAAAGGGATAGTATGCGCTCATTTTGGTGAAAAAATTGTCTCACCCCAAAATCATCTTATTTTCCTTTCGAATTATAATAAAAAAGATAATATGCATAATATTTTGCACTTAGAAATGACTGTATGTTCCTTAAAACTTACAATAGGAACAACCTTATATATAGTAAATTGAATTTTTGTCCAGGAAGCCAAGATATACTGGGACATGTTTTAGAGGTCATAAACGTTTTAGCTGTGGAAATAAATGTAGATAAATGCATAAATATGTTATTTTTAACAGGAAAATCACTTGTATGAGTCATTTAGGCTCATTTTTGATTCATTAAATGTTTTGGGACAAAATGAGTGACACTATCCCTTTAAATATAACTAGTCACAATTCATCAACTGAGGACCAACAGATTGACGAAAAGAACGATGCTTTTAAACATAACTGAATGTTGAATTCTTGCCATCCTAAATAAAAGCAAGTCTTGGGTTGAATACTTCGCGAGGTAAAATGACCCGAAAATGAAAAAGGCGCCCATCGACTGAGAAATATTACTTTAATCATAGGTTAAGTTGGAAAGCACCATCCTAAAAAACTGAAATGTGGATGTATAGACGTTGTAAGTTGTTTGATTGTTCACGAAAACTTGAAAATTGAAAATATGTTCACCATCAAAATGTAAAAGTAGCTGATTTCTCTGAAATGGTGAGGCTGGCATTTTTATTCTTTCGTATTTGAGATTTTACAGTCTAATTAAAAATATTGCTATCAGTACTTGAGATTTTTAATTAGAGTGGTACTTTCTATTTTAGGCCTATATGTCTCACTATAAATCACTGAATGTTTATTAAGCTCAGCTTTCATAAAAGGGTGTACCCAAATCCTGGAATTAAGAAGCGAGGTATTTTCCATCCGTTGTCTGATTTGTAAAATAGATAATTTATAGTGAAAAATACATCATATTGCTATTATTAGATATTGGAGTATAGTATCTTCGATTCACGCTACGCAAATAGATCTTTAAAAATACCTTGTTTTAGAGCGCTCCTTGAGATTCACTCAATGGGATATGCTCAAACTATAAAATGCGTTTCATTCATTTATAGCGTGAAGTACTTCCTTCTTTGAAGGACTGCAAATACACGATAAATAAAATGAACACGCTGATTGGATAACAGGGGCCAATCTTTTATTTCATTGGTTGACCCCGAGGCAGAGTTTCATTCAAGGTAAGCAATACCTGTATACCTTTTTATCCTGGTATAATCTATATGTATCTCTCTACCACTTACGTAACGAAACATTTAAAAAATCCGTTACATCCTACACGTATACGCCTTCCTGGAACATACTGATTAGCCAGAATGGAAGATAAAAAATTTCCAATATTTAGCAGTTTTATTTTCAATTGATATTATTAACAAACATGGCAAAGGGATAGACATGTACCCTATCCATGCTAAAACAACAACAGAAATTAATATGTCAATTCTGTGCCACAACAACGAGTATATACAATTAATATACAAATATAGCACTTGTAAATGTTAATGACACACACACACACACACATTCCACTAGATCGTCATAACATTTGCCACAAGTAAGCACATTGAGATTCTAATTACGAACATTAATCTAGAACGTATGAAAACTCTGATAGCATTTCCATAGACTCACTCTCAAGATTTCGTTCTGAACCTCGGTCTGAAGCTGAGCACGTGATGGAGCGAGATAAAGCGAGATTCGTGTAACCAATGGTAAACTGCGTTATCTGGTTCTCCGACTGCAGTTCTGAAGGATGTGTATTCCATGAATTTCTTCTGGAGGGTTTCAGTGACTTGACTGTCGTAGATTCTGGAATTTGATACGCTGATGTTGCTCTTCTCCTTTCTATTTCCGGTTCGTTTCTTGTGTTTTCCTGCACAAGTCTCTTCGTATGTACTTTTTCTTTCGGTCGAGTTTCTTCATTTTCAGTTGGTAGGTTTGTGGTTTCTGGCCCGGTGGGTTGAGATTTTGCCGTGACGTTCGACTGAGAACTTAAATTTGTAAAACAAAATAATGACTATTTCAATCAAAATATATTCTCCCTTTGGATAAAACATATACAAACATATTGACATCATTCAAATCTATCTTATGATATTTTATTCCTTGCTAGTAAGGAACTTAGATATGTTCATACTGCTTTAGACACAAGTTTAATTACTTTTCAATTGATTTCGAATTCCTGTATTTCAATTACTCACTTGTTTAGACACAAAAGCCCATCTTGTTCCTTTGTCTTGTCCACTGTCTTTGATACTAAAGTAATTAAAATGATTTTAGAGTCGATGCATATATGTATATACGTTTAGCAATAAATGCAAGTTTATATATTGCTAATGCATATTTACAAATACGTTAAATGATGAAGGGAATTAGAGCAGTTTCCTTGACTGAAAATTTTGTAACCCGGTTATACATGTACTATGGAAAAGGGTGACTAAGTACAGAAAAGTCGAAACTCGGTAACTTGGCAACTTCTGTAACTCTGTTAACCTTAAGAATATGTTGATAAAATTAATCGCATGCTTAGATTTAAATGTGTCTTACTGTATTGACTAATGGCAGATTGTTTTTGAGCTCGGCGAATGAAGACATAGGCGGTGATGAAAAGGACCAATGAAGCCAGGAGACTCATAACAATGATGAGTAACACGGTGGGTGATGACGGACCTGTAAGAAAACACATTTACTATCAGAATATTGCACTAATGAGCTTCTTATTTGCCCTTTCACAGATCTGAGTACAGGAAGGACCATGTCTTTTCTTTGTAATCAGAACATGTGCTATTATAAAATATTTTTCTCACCTTGAAATGTTTTATTCTTTGGCTCATTGGCTGAGGCTTGGAGTTCTTTCGTATTCGAGATTCTGAAAAAGATGCACAGTTTCGTAAAAGGTGCTAACTTCTGTTGATAACGTAGACGTAGTAAGAAACCCTTCCGCTGTACACTTACTCTATATCGTCCCCACAGACTGCGTTAGTTTTGTCTGTACATTGGCTCTCTTCCTTTTTTCCAGCAGAGCTGCAGTTCTTGCATGTTCTACAGGTGACGTCAAAAGACCGCCTGTCATTGTACATTCCAGGAGGACACTTTCTACAGGGTGAGCAATTCGTAGCTCCGTGTACGGGGTCCATTCTTAGACTGTGTTCCTGTAAGATCGGTTAATATATCAACTACCCATAAGTTCACAATCATTTGTTTTCTTTAAAAAATTATCATATGAGGACAACATATAGAATATATCCAAACTTATATTTCAGGTCAGAGATACAAGTTATGCAAGTTCAGAAAATTATGATTAAAAAAAAAAAGATAAATCTAAGCACAAAATCATGTAGGAACAAGTATAGTTGGGGGGGGGGGTCCTTTCTTTTATCATTTTCTTGAATTATTTATTTTATTATAAGATCTGGTTCTAACACTCTGATCGGGAAATATCCTACAGCCATGCAATGACTGACTTCTGAATATTTTTCACTCTACAATGATGGGTATACTTTCGATTTAATTTGTTATCTGCTTGTAAATTTTGCTCCATGTTCTCTTTTGTACCTGCACAGGAATAAGTGAGTACCCCTCGTTGCATTTGTCACACGGTAGACATTCGCCGGCTTGAAAATGGTAGAAGGTATTAGAGCCCGGCTCACATATCACAGTTTTTGCCCGCCGGGATCGGCCCTGGGCTCTATGACGACAGAGCAAGCCGAGTAGCACCATCGTCAAATACACGTACAATTCTGATTTCATCCTGCTTCAATATGAGGCGGAAAATCCCTGTTAGGAGAAGTGGGATAAATGAGAGTTATCGTTATAATTAAAGTGATTTACACTTCAAACCGATAATCAAAGCCAATATATTAGTTTGCTGATTTTGAAAAATATCCCATAGTTCAAATATTCGCAAAGTTGGCATTTTCAGCCCAATAAGATAAAATCTAGAATAAGAAAGCACTATAGCAATTTTTTAAAATAATTTTTTTCACTTTGAATGAACACAATATTCATAATAATAAAATTAAATATATATTTATCGTTCTAAAATTCGTTTGAGAGAAGAAAAAAATGTCGCAAATTCATTTTAGCAAAGTTAAAACTAAAAGCATAAAATGTAAGCAAGGAAAATTAGAAAATTTTGCGGAACATGCATATAATATTCTAGCTTACCCTAATCAAAGAAAATGTTCATCCTTTTTCACAATTTAATTATGAAGCCATGTTACTTATGATTGGCATACATTTCTTCGTCTTCCCTCTCGTCCTGTAAACACAAAACTGAAATTTCAACATTCATATCGCATTTATAGTATATATACAAGTACTTCCTAAAGAAAATATAGTGTATTCAAACACGTGTAGGAAGATTTAAAAATAATCGGAGCATTTGATTGGCCGATGACGTAGAGTGTTTATTATTGGACGACTGTGTCGTAAGTGTTCAAGTATCTGAGGTCGCTCTACTTTCGTAATGCCTATTTGCTATATATAACAAAATCTTCATATTACTTCTATATCTCTGAATTCAAAACCGTAAGTCTGTTTATGTTTGCATCTTTATAAAAACATTCTTTACATGTTTTCTGTACACAGTGGTATAATAAATGGCATTTGATAAACAAGGAACATTTCCTTATGATGAGTTTCAAAACTTCTTACTCATGTCTGGCCTCGATTTGCGCTTCTGAATTCTAATTTCGAAGAAATTCTTCACATAGAATACATGTAAAATTATATATTCGTGCCATCTGATAAAACTCTTGATTAGTTCGAATATATGAGTAATAGCTAGCCTACACAACAACTACTTAAAACAGCAAACGACAACGCAATATGATCTAATGATGACAAGAAATTAGTCTCCGTCAAAATCCCACTGTACTAAAGTGAACTAACCATACCCAATACACAATTGACGTCGTCTCTTTTATTTACGCGAGTGTAGGCCTGACGGACCCAAGCACCGTACACGTACCAAATCCAGGGTGCGTTATTTATCTATAAATTACCACCTGTACAAGTGTCTATGTAGAGGCACTTGGGGCATGGATCATGACCACCACCATCACCCCCCCCCCTTTTTTTTTTAAAGATTCCGATATGGGATAGACACACTTATTTTTCTTTTCTACGTTATTTGTGTTTTGTAAAGTATATGCATTAAAGACCATCCAAAATATTATTTTTCGTCTCTGTCACGTATTACTAAATATCACGTTCAGTGACATAACAAAGAGAGTCACTGAACGTGATATTTAGTACACATGTAATACGTGACAGAGATTTTGGATGATCTTTAAATATTTACAAAACATAAATAACGTAGAAAAGAAAAATAAGTGTGTCTATCCCAGATCAGAATTTTAAAAAAAAAAGGGGGGGGGGGTCATGATCCATGTCCCAAGTGCCTGTGTAATTTACAAAGTATACTAGTATCAAGACCATTTTAAAGCAAAACATTAATTCGGCCTAGACGAAACTATTTTTAAAATACTCACTTTATAAAACAAGAAGGAATACCATGCATTTATGCAAGAACAAAACTTTCAAAACTCATAAAGGTATCAAAGTTTAATATCATTCCAGCATTGTTCATTGAATGAATTCAAAAGAAATTACAACGTTTTTATACACACAAAAAAAAAAAAATCAACAGTAGATTTTTATGTACATGTACTTTTCAAATTTTCATAGACATTTTAATTCAAGTTTCAGATCTATTCAATAAGGTGTTTATATGCCAATTTGCATAGAGGAAGCTGAATTGAATTATAAAATGTTGTAGTGTTATGCAAATCAAACTACCGAATGATATTGGATTTTGAGTTTTAATGGATTGTTTAAACCAAAGTATCATATATAGTCTTGCAGATGCCAGATACCCCGGATCTATGCCACGTGATGTGCCGAGTAGGCTTTTAATACGGTCGCGATTATTAAACACATTATACACATACACGCACATCTTGGGGGGGGGGGGGGGGGGTAGCTTTCTTTATAGATATATACCCGAAGACTCTTAACGAGTTACACTGTCGTAACAATTTCTAATCGGATTGTTAATCAATAAATTTAGCTAATTAATAATGAATAAAAAATGAAAATTCATAATAAGCAATTTTAAAAGACTTAACATTTTAAAAATATTTCTTGGTTTTCATATTCAAAACGTTTATACACTTTTCTGATAAGGCAAACAATAAAAATAATTTTCATTTTTCCAACATAGTCACAGATAGATCCACCACACTAACGGTAATAAATCAGATAGATCCACCACACTAACACGGTAATAAATCAGAAGATCCACCACACTAACGGTAATAATCAGATAGATCAACCACACTAACGGTAATAATCAGATTGATCCAACCACACTAACGGTAATAATCAGATAGATCAACCACACTAACGGTAAAATCAGATAAATCCACCACACTAACGGTAATAATCAGATAGATCAACCACACTAACGGTAATAATCAGTTGAGTATCTGATCAGAGAAGAAATCTTGAAGATTACATTATATTGAAGTACATCATCACTATTGAAATTGTGACCTTTCATTACAGGTTCACCCGGAGTTCTCGCTAGCGTTATTAATTTTAAACAAAAAATATTATTTCCGTTCGTCCACTTCTGAAGTTTTATAATAAAAAAAAAATAATAAACACTTATTCCCACATCTCTGGCCTCATAATTACAAAAATCACTCATCCACTTTGTGAAAACAAAGTCCTTTCATTTTAATTTGTTGCGATGACGTCCCGGGAAGGAGAATCTGCCATATTAGTTCCTCATATTTCAATAATCCTTCCCCATTTTGACCGAGGTTTCAGAAATTGACAACATACTCACTTTTTTTTTTTTACACTCCGCAAACCAAATAGAAATCGAAATATCTGGGTCAGGGATAATGGTGCATTTACTTAGTGAAACGAATATAGGCCAAGTGTTCTCCAAATATTATTGGATATATTTTTTTCGTCGAGTACTACACGTTAAAGTTTCAAATTGACAACCCTCTTTGATCAGTATTTCCTCTAGATTCCTCTCGACAAATCCCGGATTCCCCGTCTGATCAAGAGTCTCAATTCTCTTAAAAGTGAAAAAGTGAAGGTAATGCTTGTGATCAAACAAGGATCTGATCCAGGAAAAGTAATATTTGTTTTAAGTTTCCGTTTTTAGAAAATAAAAGAAATTAATTGGAAAAAAAAAAATACCTGCTTCCAGCAATCCTCTAAAATATCGGGCTCCTGTAATAGGTTTGCCTATATAGATGCATTGCTTTCTACATTACAGACACACTGATAAGTGAATGTTTACAATCATAATGCTCTTTACCTTGACAAACAGGACCGACGTATTCCATAAAACAGGTAATTGTGGGAGAAGTAGGCTGCTTTTATGATGTGCAAAAATCCAGTAAAGATTCGAGAGAAACTTGAAATTTTCCAAAAGATTTGTGACATACGACTTATCTATGCCAGCAAACGGGTTGTAAGTCAAAATGCAACATACTTATGTCGATATGTGACTTATTTATGTCGATATGCAAAGATATTTATGTCAAGTCAACATAATTATCCGTCATGTTGATATATTTAAGTTGCATGTCTATGTAATCATCATGGATTTTGTTTTAAGCATTCTATAAAATCAATTTATTAAAAACTATTGCATACTCAGACCCCCAACTTTGACACCCAATTTCAATAGTATTTGATAAACATTTTTTTACTGTTATATATACCATAATGTGAAGACTTAGGACTTCAGAAGGGGGGGGGGGTCGATAAGAGTTGGAGAGAAATCAGTGGCGGAATCCAGGATTTGTTCGAAAGGGAGGGCTGTGGGTCCCTTTGAAAGAGGGAGCCAATAGACTAGTGATCTGAAGAACTAATGGGGTCAGGGGGCAAAGCCCCGATGTTTCTGGATTTAGGGCTTTTAAAGTTTTTTTTAGATGTTTTATTTGCTATACTTCTTACTAATAATAATTTTGGTCCTCTAAATCCGCCTATGGATTTATTAGAAATAGTTAGATATGTGCATGTATTCTAATGTATTTCTTGATATTTTTGTTGATTTAATTAGTGTCCATCGTTCGTATGGGATTTTTTTCTATCTTTTTCCGCAAAAGAGTTAAATCATTCACGTAAGACTTAACATGAAACAGGGCAGGTAAACCTCGTTGCCACGCCTGGTACCAGATAGCGTTTACCCATCCACCACCACTTGCTGTATAGTCTTGTATTTTGTTAATTATCGCAAGCCGTAAACAGACAACATGTAAATATGTTTCCGTAATTCATGTACCTTTCCATGATTTTTAGTGAAATAAACTGAACTAAACTTGTTTTCTAGAATAAACAAATTAATTGAGTGGCTGATTTTGATTACCAGTTTGTGGTGTGGCAATTACATCATGCATGTACTGCGTCACACGACAAGATGAAAGGCTCGACAGACGTATTTAATTTCTTTGATGGTCAGTACACAATTCGTCTTTTTTGTTATATCATGATTCAGAAAATACGTTTTAGCAGGTCGATCCCTGTTACAAATATTGATACTCTTTTCGACCCTAAAATGATTGAACCTTACTGAGATATGCTTTGTTTGATCTTCATGCTATTCAAACACATCTTTTTCTAAATAATATTTTTTTCAAAGAAACAGATCATGTGATTTTAAAAGCTATTGGCAGATATCCACCATTACCAGTTTGAGACATCACTGTTATAAGGTATACAATGGTTGTATTTATCTAAGAATCCTTCACAAGAACATCTCGCCAAAAAACTTGAAGAAGCTATTGTATTAACCATTGTGTCGATTGTAGTACATTGTCTCCTGCAGTCTGTTGTAAAAGGAAAGAAAATACCATGATCGATCTGTCCCATTACGTCCGAAGTCAAGAACGATATATCGCTCTCTGTGACTAGGAAACTTAATTACAAGTCTGCATGTCTTGTCAATGCAATTAATTAGCTGTGTAACCCGAGTGTGTAACATTGGGAATGAGCGCGATATGCAGGGAACAAGCGAAATATCGGTGTCTTTTGAAATCACAGTGTTGTTTAGAATTTTGAAATTCTGGTCTTTCAAGAAAAACTGAACTATTAAATGTGAGAAATGGATTGAGAAGTGATCGCATTCTATGAGGCGCCGTTTTAGTATTATTGATGTCTGATATTCAAAAATAATTTTTTGATATCAAAAAATCGAATTTGTGATATCAAAAAATCCTTTTCTGATTTCAGAAATTCGATTTTCTGATATCAGAAAATAAGTAAATTTTTCTGATATCAGAAAATCGAATTTTTGATATCAGAAAATAATTTCTGATATAAAAAATCGGTTTTCTGATATCAGAAATTCATATTTTTGATATCAGAAAATATTTCAAGGATTTTCTGATATCAAATAATGTAATTCTTGATATAAAATAATCGATTTTTTGATATCAGAAAATAAGCAATATTTTTTTTTACATGTGTATATGCGTTCTACCAAAACTCAAACTGGCCGTTCTGATCATGTGGGATACAGACCGTTCTTAAAACCTCCCCAATTGCAATGATGTTGGGTATGTAGGCCGTTCTAAAAACCTCCCCAATGATGTGAGATATAGGTTATAGCGGGGATTATAGTGATGGAGTCGATGATCACTGACAAGACACCCTTGATCTTTCCGTTCAGTGTAGATATGCATTGCACTTGATTTGAACTGCTCTTTTCCTGACTCACGAGTAGTTTCTATATATGATCGTGTCACGGAGCCCTTAATTTGGAGGAAATGAACAATATGACACTCTGAAGAGTATTATTCCGCGTGCCTTTGGTTTGTGGATTATCAGTCTAATGATGAATCAAAAATATCATCTCCCCTTCGAGAGTACGCTGACATGAGCTAAGACAGACAATGTAAATCAGTTTCGCAGATGATTCAAATCTACTCATCAAAACGTAATGTACTAATACCATCTAATGACTAGAGTACTGTACAACAGTAATAAGTGATACACCAGGGGACGAATGAAACACCCTCTTTAACAAGATGTGTTTGTGAAACAACTGATGCCCCGATCCCACATGCCAGTGAAAGGGTTGCCAAAAGGATTTTGCATGTGAAATTATGAAAAATCTACCACTTACCATTCAAAGCTAATGGCCAAGTTAAGTTTTTTAAAAGTAGGTCAAACTTCAAGGTCAAGTCAGGAGGTCCAAAAATGTTGGTACCAGTCGAAAGGTGCTTGTCTAAGGAAACATAATGTGAATATGAAAGTCCCATCACTTGCCAATTCAAAAGTTATGGCCAATGTTAAAGCTTTTGAAAAGTCAAGTCAAACTTCAGGTCAAAAATAGGAGGTCAAAATTTTTGTACAGTAGAAAGAGCGTTGTCATAAGGAAATTCACATGTGTAATATGAAAGTCCCATGCACTTGCCATTAAAAGTTATGGCCAATGTTAAAGTTTTAAAAAGTAGTCAACTTCAAGCAGGTCAAGGTCAGGAGTCAAATAATTATGGTCCAGTAGAAAGGGCGTTGTCATAAGGAACTCACATGTGTAATAATGAAAGTCCATACTTGTCATTCAAAAGTTATGGCCAATGTTAAAGTTTTTGAAAAAGTAGGTCAACTTCAAGGTCAAGGTCAGGAGGTCAAAATTTTGTACCAGTAAAAAGGCTTGGTCATAAGGAACTCGAATGTGAATATGAAAGTCTCATCACTTGCCATTCAAAAAATATGGCCAATGTTAAAGTTTTTGAAAAGTAGGTCAAACTTCAAGTCAGGAGGTCAAAAATTGTTGTACCAGTCGAAAGGGCTTGTCATAAGGAACACACATGTGTAATATGAAGTCCCTCACTTGCATTCAAAAGTTATGGCCAATGTTAAGGTTTTGCAGACAAAGGAGAAACGGACAGACGGATAGACCAAAAACTATAAATGCCCCGAGATTCCGGGGGCATAAAAAGGGACAAAATTATCCAGAGCAGGGATAATCATGGAGTTGTTTTTTTTAAACAACGACGAACTTCTCTTCGATGGACTACCCCCCTCCCCCTTTTTTTTTTAAATTGTTCTGTTTCACATATCATAATTAAAACTTTGAAATCCAATCACGACAGCGTAAATACGCTTTCTAAACTGTAATAGCATTGCTTTGTAAAAGCCTGAGCTACTTAATGGAAGGAATGATTTTGCAATTTCAAACATAGCATGATTAATGCGCTCATTTTCACCATGTTCACGACACACTCAATATATAGGTGTGTGTGAATGCCTCCTTCGAATTATTACAATTCAAGTATAAAATCAATGACATTCGTCCAAGAGTACATATCTACACATCACATCTTACAGGATATAGACCATAGTCTGACATGACATGCGATAGATTGAGCATGATGATTGACACTATACTTGACAATGATATAGTACAAAGTCTGAACATGATAATAGGCTAGTCTGAATTATATAAGCCATAGTCTGACATCTAGTCTGACATGATATTTCGACAAAGTCTGACATGATATATGCCATAGTCTGCAAGATTATAGGGACTCATTAGGTCTGAATGCATTATAGCCATAGTCATGGCATCATAGTACTGATAGAGAATATAGCAATAGTCACTATGATATAGGCCATAGTCTACATATATACCATAGTGCTGACATAGATTAGATATAGTCTACATACTGAGTAGACATAATCGAGTGCTATAGTACCATAAGTTGACATGAATTAACTAGTTCTTGACATATATGAGACCGATAGCGACTGCAATAGTCTGACATGATATACGACAATAGGTTGGACATAAGTTAGGCATAAATTTGACATGGAAGGGCATTAGTTGACATGATTAGAGATCATTGGTCTGACATGTGCATAGTCTGATTATGTAATATAGTTAGACCAGTAGTTCTGATCATGGATTAGACTATGATCTGACATGATATAGACATAGTCCTGACAGATTGAACCATAGTCTGGCATGATGTAGTCCATAGTCTGACATGTATATTAAGTGGCATTAATGTCTGACATGAATAGGGTCATAGTCTGAGCATATATTAGAACATATCTGACATGATAATAGCTATAGTGCTTGGCATGCGATGAGTCGGATAAGAATATAGGCATTTCGGACAGTGATATAGGCATAGTCTGCATATAAGCCATTAGTATGTCTGACAGATATAGACATAGTCTGTAAAACATGATATAGTCATAAGTTGACAATGAATTAGACAATAGTTTACAAGGGGGGGGGGCGGGGGGGTGGGAGAGGGGGGGGGGGGGGGGGGGGGGGGGGGGGGGGGGAATAGGGGGGGGGGGGGGGTATGAGCCATCAGTCTGACAGTCATATAATAAGTCTGACATTATATGGCATAAGTCTGGCATTGCATCAAATCTGATAAATGATTATGGCATATCTGACATGATTTGGCATAGTCGACATGATATATGATGTATGACATTATATTGGATCCATAGTCTGACATATATAGGCATAAGATCTACATAATAGGCATATCTGACATGCATAAGTTCTGACATATTATAGACATAGTCTGACATGATATTTAGCCCATAAGGTTCCTTATATGATATAGGCATTAGTCTGACATGAATAATAGTATTGACATGCATAATCTTGACATGATATAAGATGCCATAGTCTGACAGTGGATTTAGCATAGTCTTACATGAAATAGACTTGTCTGTGACATGATATAATGCCATAAGCTGACATATATTCAGACATAGCTGTACTAATGATATAGCCATTATTCTGACATGATTAGCCATTAGTCGGACATGATATAGCCATTATCCTGACATGATTGATAGACCTATATCGACATATAAGGACATAGTCAGACAAGCATAGTCTGACATGAATTAGCATATCTGTAATCAGTATTGACTTGATATTGGGCCAATAAGTCTGACATGATTACGCATAGTTGACGATTTGATAATGGATCATATTCTACATTAATAGGGAATAGTCTACATGATATAGGCCATAGGTCTGCATGATATAAGGAACGCATAGTCTGATTATGATATAGGCCAGAGTCTGACATGAAATAAGGCCATTAAGTCGACATTGATATAGAATCCATAGTCTGACATATAGGCCATAGTTGTGATCATGCATAGTTGACATGAATTAAGGCAATAAGTCTGACATGATAGTCTGACATTATTGACCATGTCTAACATGATATAGGCGATAGTCTACATTGATATAGGCATAGTCTGACATGAATAGACTCAGTAGTCTGACATGAATATAAGGCCATAGTCTGACTGGAAATAGACCTATAGTCTGGACATGATGAATTGACATATGTGTCTGACTGATATAGGCCATAGTTCTGACATCTAGTTGACATGATATAGTGCAGCAATAAGTTGACAGTGATAATAGAACCGATTTCTGAACATGATATAGCCTGAGTCTGACTATATAGCCATTAAGTTTGTACATGATATTAGGCATAGACCCTGGCATGAATATAGACAATAGTCTTGACTGATAAGTCATATGTCTGGCATCTATAGTCTGATAAAATATAGGCCATTGAGGTCTGAACATAATATAAGGGTCATAGTCTGAGTCATGAAATAGCATAATGTATGACAGGGATTGGCTATCATCTGACATGATATAGTAATAGTCTGACATATATGGCCATAAGTCTGACAATGATAATAGACATAGCTGCTGCAACTATTAAGGCCATGAGTGCTGATATGAATAGAACCTAGTCTGGAGCATATGTGGCCATAGTCTGACATGTATATAGGGGCTCATGAGATCTGACAATGAATAATGACATGATAATAACCATGAGTCCTGACATGATAACGCTAGTCTGTATCATGATATATGACAAAATTATTATGACAATGATATAGACCAATAGTCTAATATTATAGATCGATAGTCTTGAATTGATAAGGCCATATTCTGGACATGAATATAGGCCATAGTCTGGACGAACAAGGTCCGACATGAATTATAAGACATATTCTGAATTTGCATAGTGCTGACATGTGATTATAGACATATTGACATGTAGTCTTGAATATGATATAAGGACCATTAGTCTGAATGTATATTAGATCTATTTGTCAGACATTGCATGTCGACAGATATATGACTTAAGTCCTGACATGATAAGAATAGCTGATATTAGATAGACATAAGTCGATATGATATAGGCATATGTTGACATGATATATCGCATAGTCTGCACATTATATTATGACTCATAGTCTGACAGGATTATAGGACTAGTGTACATATAAAAGGCATAGTCTTGAGTCATGAATATAATGGCCAAGTTTGACATATATAGCCATATCTGACATATATAGGACATGAGTCTACATGATATATTGGGAATAGTCTGACATTGAATATAGGCATTTAGTTCGACATGATATAGGCATTATGTTCGACATCATAGCGACATGAATATACGAAAGTCTGACTGAGTATATGACATTAGTTGACATGATATAGGCCATAGTCTATCATGAATTATATACATTAGTTTGAACATTATAGATAGCATTATTTCTGACATGATATATGGCCATTAGTCTGGTCAGCATAGTCGAATGGATATTAGGATAGTGCTGGCTTGATTATAGTGCAATAGTGTGACATCATAGTCTGCTATGATATGACATAGTCTGACATATAAAGACCTATAGTCTGCATGATATAGGCCAATAAGCTGACATGATATATCCATAGTCTGACATCTATCACATGATATATGGGAAGCGATGAGTTTTCCCCCCCCCCTTTGATAATATGAAATAGAATTATGAAAAGGGCATTAGTCTGACATGTATATAAACATAGTCTGACGATGATAGAGACAATAATCTGACATATTATAAGGATATAGTCTGACAGAATATAGGCAAGTCTGAAGATATGATGGCATGAGTCTGACATGAGTATCCATTAGTTCTGACATTGCATAGTCTGTATAGATGTAGACCATATCTGAACATGAATAGGCAATATCTTAGACATCATGATAAGGGCCATGTCATGAACTGATTATTGATTCAATAGACTATGAAAGTGACATAGTCATAGAACATGAAGTAGACCAATATAAGTTAGACATTATTTATAAAGTCTCATAGTCTCGACATGATTATAGGCCATATTTCTGACATGACATTAGCTGACATTGATATATGGAACATTGAAGTCGACATGAAATTCTAATTCGGAACATGATGATGTCATGATCATGATTATAGTACCATTAGTCGACATGATTATACGCTATCTGACATGAAGCCATAGTCTGACATGATATAGACCATAGTCTTGGCATGATATTATGACCATTTCTGACGATGATATAGACATATGTCGTTCAACATGACCAATTATGTTTTATCGTCTCTGAATAATGAATTTCTTCACATTCATTAATCAAGTTTAAAAAATATTCCAGATGCACATCTCAAGCGTAAACAACATCTCTTAACGGGAAGAAAAATAAACAAATAATCAATTAACAAATCTTCTGCAAAACAGAGTCTCGCTTTCCATATTAATAACATGTACCTGCAAGACTCGACTTAAAGTGATGGTGCCGAACTCTTGTACATGTTACACCACTTTTAAACAAGAGGCCCACAGGCCTTAAC
>CAJDSM010047183.1:0-12255 GCA_903981925.1 Ostrea lurida | reverse complement strand
TAAGCATTTTAAACATTAAAAATACAAAAAAGTAGGTGATGCAATTTTTGCTTTTCCTATCTTGCGTGCCTTTCAAAGGGTTCTCTAAAGGAAATTATTCTAGATTTAGCCTCTTAATCTGCCCGTGGTTGTCAGAAACAGGTAGGGGTCTGTTGGCCTACCATATCATTTTTCTTACCGGTTTCTGTACTGTAAATATAGGCATCCGTACCACTTAGTATCCCTAAAATAATTTTTCTATTTAGCATTGCCCGCCGTATGAATTAATATCAGTACATATTTAATTACCACTTATCTGCGGGTATGTGGCTTGAAAATTTTTATCTTTAATATTCAAATAAAACCCGTCGTATAATCAGATATGAATGAAGTAGTGACAGCCCGGAATCTACAATGATTTAAACAAGAGATAGGGAGCAGTTATCGACCTGATAAATCTGTACAGGATAGTATTACCGTAGGTTATACTCTGGTAGAATTGGAATACGTGTCTCTTTTGATATGATTGTGTAAAATGACTTCACGAAATTGTGGAATTAAAAACAATAGCGTGGTATCTTGACATATTAGATTGTTTACAGGAAGATTATATTTCTGTATTAGTTAAAACGTCAGGTGTCTTTGTTTTTGAATAGGCTTTCACATATACATGTATATGGAATCTTATTCTCACAAATCTCATGAAAATCAGTTCCTTAAACCGCTCCTTTTTTCTCGCAGATGACTTTGATCAAATTATATTCTTGGAAGGCATGATCATGCGGTGATATTTTTTCAAACGTAATGTAAATTGCGATTCGGAGTCTAATAAATTGAAATATACTGACATTTGTTCAGAATCAAATATTAGACGATCACTACACACAATCGTATAGATGCATATTATGCACACACCCGGTGTATTGTGATATACTAATTACGGCTTTCCTTGATTATTGACCCAGTGGTTATTTAAATAAATGTCAAAGTTATCAAAAGCCTAAAATTCCTATTATCAAATAAAGATGGAATCAACAGGAAATATGCATTTTAGTACTCATTTAATTTCCAATATGAAATGGAAATACAAGATAATCTTCATAAGATTATGACCCAACCCCTAAATGTCCATCTGCAATATCTAATGATCAGTCAATCAACAACAAAAAAAATAACTCTGTCAAAGTCCACTCTACTTTTAATTTACAATATTATGGAGGAGTTACTATTTTCGAATTTAAATGCAAGTCAAGGCGGCCAGTCAAAGTATATCAAACGAATATGATATTGTGTAACAGACACTTTTAAAAAAAAGATGATGTATTGATTACCTAAACCTGTCGACATTTTTATAAGACTTTAAAAATGACTATAAATAGAATTCAGGTAGCTTACACAAATATTCAAGACAAATACGTATGTTGTTATCTATAACCTTGCCTTTTTAGAAGTCTTTATTATGTGTACGACTGTGGGTATTTAAACGTAATGGCGGAGAGTGCACCTGAGCAAAATCTGGGGACTCCTCAGAAACACCTCCCGACGTGTGATAAACATAGTGGACTTATTGATATTTTCTGTGAGGACTGTGATGAATTCATTTGTACTGATTGTGCTAAAACGGACCATAAAGACCACAACTGGGTCACTATAGTCAAGGCGGCCAGTGAAAGGAGGAGACAACTCCGGGTTCCTACAGTCTATCAAGAAACAGAAAGTACCAAAAATTGACAGACACATAGAAAAGGCATCGATAAAAATGAAAGAAATTGAAAACCAAGCCGACCGCGAAATAGAAAAGCTACGGAACCATTTTGATGAAATTATAGCGAGACTTACGGAAATCAAGTCACAGCACGAAAAAAATCTGAAGGACAATCTTATTAAGAAAACTGAACAGGTAAATCGATCAAAAACTCAACATGTAGAGCAGAAAAAGAATCTTGTTGCGATGGTAAAATTCATGGAGAAAAACAATAGCGCTATGTCTGATTACAAATTGATTAATCATCACAGAGACTTGTCAAAACTGGTGTCTGCTGTGGATGTTGATATTGCGATCTGTGAAATTTCATTGAGATACACACATAGAGAGCTCTGTGATGACCAAATGGATTCCCTGATGGGACAAATAGTTGATCTAGAAAACTTTAATGTGACTGAAACAAACTCATTTAAGAATACAGTGACAACCAGGTCCATTGTATGAAGCATTAATGGATAGTGAAAGTTTTAATTCCATAAAATCGGAATACATTGACATTTACAACAAACAAGGTGATAAGAATCATAAATACATGTTTTTGCGAATGACCTCTGTGTGACAGATACCGGTATGTTTATTTCATGACTATAAGAACAGAACCATCGGTCTTCTGTCTCCGTCTGAATTTGTCTATACAGTAGTCAGTACACGTCCATTGACACCGGGAGGAATTTGTCAATCAGTGGGCGGTGGTCTTCTGGTCACTTTGAAAAACACTCAATCACAACATTACACATTAAACTCTCACAGCAGACGTCTGGTGAGACACATGTCACGTACCGGTGACGTCATTCGTGAGTACGAGTACCATGAGGACGGTCAGACCAGACTGTTTATTTTACCTTACAGAGTCCAACAAAACGGTAACTCTGACATTTGTGTTGTGAATCGGACATCTGATACTACGGGTCACGTGGTGATTATGTCATTGTCTGGTCGTCTGAGGTCTGCCTATCACGGACAGAACCTGAGTAAGAACTTCTTTCCATCTGACGTGGCTTGTGACTCCCGCTATAACACTATAACTCTTCTTAGTGACGTCAACAAATCACGGAATCCATCTGCTGAAGTCCCTTGACGGCGAAATTCTGAAATTTTTACTGACTGGAAATGAAAGTGCACTGCCAACCGCCATATCTCTGTTGGGTTCACCCTGTGGGTGGGCGAATTTAAGGCACTGTAAAACGTTCATTTTAAGAATTGATCGCCATAGTACAGATGTCAATTACTCATAGTGCAGATTATCTGCTATATTCTAAACTTTTAACAACAAAAACCATCGATTTGATGTCTTGAGTTGATAAACTCTATATACCTTAGCTCTCTCATGATTTTGTTAACAAATACATTACATTCTCAGTTTATATTTACATTCACTGAATCTGTTTTAAACCAGCAGGGTATATTTCCTTTGAAATTGACATTGTATTTATCATCCAATAAAATGCATGTTTGTTGCAAACCAGTGATCCGGGTTTGTAAAGTCACCTGTTTTGAAATGGTTATTACCAATATGAACAATCCGAGGTCAAAGTTGAATTGCGACTTAACGAAATGATTAACATTATGATATTTAAATACTTAAATCTGTTTATAGATAAAAATGCATGAAAATATAAATATAAACAATAATAATACTATCGTGTTGGTTATTGGGGGATGAAGGCCCGGGGTCTCAAACCATACTTTTGGTACAGAAGTCCTGCGAAGATTATTCAAACCACCCCATAAATTATATTTAATATTTTTGAAACCATACCCATTCATATATTTTCGTAAAATATTCTGACCCAAATCTACATTTCATACTTAAAGACCCAAAAATAACTGTATGGTTCTCACCGGATCACTGAATATGGGAGGCGCGTCTTTCTAGTCACTGCAATTTACCTGGAATTTACCTAGCCCTGAGATCAGGCCTTTGTATATCGGTGTTATACAAATTCCCACTTATCTATTACATGTACAGGCATACAGCGATTTTACTACATTCGATCATTTTATACCAAGATTTCCAAAAAAAAAAAACCACATTCTAAACTTATATATTCCAATTTTTATTCGAATTATACTTGTTATATTTTTACAATTTTAGGATAGGCGTAAATTAAAATTTTGTTGTTTCATTTCCCGACCACCAGGAATTCGTTCCGACTGAACCAGGTAAATATTTTTTTATTCATTGAGGCACTGTTGCGACCGACCGAAAATCTTATCTCTGCATTTACCGCCTTGCAAAACATTTATCGATATTCTCTGATTTTATCGATTCCTGAAAGAACTACATTACTGATTCCCTCAATCTCTTTGGTGACACGATCCCGGACAATGTTGTGTGGTCTGAATTTAATGAATCCGTGGTGTTTTTTTTGTCCCGTAAAGATTAAAAACTATGTGACCTATTCATGAATTATGTTGCCGCCTCATTGCAAGTAAGTCATATTTAATTTATACCGGTGTAGTATATTCCGGAAAATGTCATACATGTGTAGTATTTCAAGTTACAAATTTATTGGAGGATAAATTCCAGCGAATAAGTCACCATCCATGAGTAATAGCAATAAATTGTCAAACCCATTGATATAACTTTATGATGAAAAGGCACCCATTGTATTTAATTGACTTGCAAAAAGCGACTCATACCAGCCGCACATTCTGTGTTCTGTGATATACCAAATATAGGCAAGAAATCCCGGGATAAGGAAACTAGCACCCTTTCTGCCATGCTAGTTACTTCATCACGTTAATAAACCAAACAAAGACAGCATTTTATGTTTAAAATCATTAAAAAGTTTGTCCAATCCCATCCAAGAAAGAAAATAATTTTTGGCAGATACATGTCTTCTATCCCGTCGTCTGAAATCCTCACTACGACAGAACCTACATGTGACTTTTTCTCCATATGACGTGTGTGCGGACTCCCCGCTGTAACACCTGTTACTGACCCTCATCATCATCGAATCCAATCTGCTATTCCTGACGGAGTTCTGAATTTTTACTAGTTGAGAATGAAGTGTACTGCAACCGGCTTCGGTTTATGAATGTATAAAGAAATAAAGCAAAAAACTGCTTCATAGATTACACTGATCAATTCAAATATCTTCCTTTCTTCTTTATCACTTCTGCATTTCATAAGTTCATAATATGACTGACAATTTCACAGTTGACAACATTGAATTCATGCCTGAAAGTTTGGATACACTTCCAGTGGAAATATTATGACTGAAAAACATTATTTTAGAACCAATTATTAGATTACTATTATTGAAGAGAAAATGTAAAAAAACACGACAATTTAATCAACTTCCGGGGATTGACGCACAAATTTAAGACGAGCCTTAAGGCAAATAATGAACAAATCTTTAGTATGGAATGTACGCTAATCTATCATTCCTGCAAGTTGTCATGCTGCTTTTTGCTCGAAAGAGAATTTTCATCCCCCCAACACCCAGAACGATCACCAACTTAAAATCAAGTGTAAATCTTACGGGAAAAGAGTACCAATTCATTTTCCATAGACCTCAATGTTATAACCTTTCACCCTCTCAACTAATTAAATAGACCCGTTGCGGTGGCTCAGTGGAGAGCCGTGATCGAAGTCGTGCTTCGAGCCCCCTCCTCGCACTCGCCACCGCAACCCGGTCTATTTTAATTTAGTATAGTGTGAAAGGTTAACATTGAGGTCTATGAAAATGAATGGTACATCTTTCCCGTAAATTTACACTGATTATAGTTGGTCGATCTTTCTAGGGTGTGGGGGATGACAAATTTCATTTTCGAGCAAAAAACAGACACATGAAACTTGCAGAATATAATTAGCGGACATTCCATACTAAAGATTTCTTTCATATATTTGCCCTTTACAGGCTCGTCTTAATTTTGTGCGGCATCCACCGAAGAAGTTGATTAAAAATATTTCGTCGTTTTTTACATTTTCATCTTCAAATAATAGTTCTAATAATTGTTGTCTCTAAAATAAGTTTTCAGTCATAATATTTCCACTGGAGTATCCAAAACTTCAGGCCATGATTCATGTATGCTCACTGTGAATATGTCATCATATTTATACTATGAAATGCCCAGAAGTGAATAAAGAAGAACCAGAAGTATTGAAATTGACAGTGTAATGCTATAAGCAGTTTTTTTGCTTATTGTCTTTCATACATTCATAAACCAAGCGTTGACAGACCTTTCATCTCAATCAGTAAAAACTTCCAAGAACTCCCGCTCAGAAATCAGCAGATGGATTCGTATGATTGATGAGTCGTAACAAGGATGTTACAGCGGGATCGCACAACCACGTCAATGGAAGAAAAGTCCACAGTAGTTCTGTCCGTAGTTGACGATTTCAGACGACGGATAGAAGACTGATCTGACAAAAATTATTTTCTTCTTGATTATGACAACTTTTTAATATTTAAACAATAAAATGCTGTCTTTGTTGTTTATTAATGATAAGGAACTACATTGCAAGAAGGCTCAGTTTCCTTCATCCCGGGGATTCTTCCATATCTTGGTATACACAGACACAGATGTGCCGCTGGATGAGTCGCTTTTTGACAAGTCAATTAAAATCAATGGGTGCCAATTCATCAATAAGTATATCATGGGTTTGGACAATTTATATCCATTACATCAATGTGATGTGAACTTATTCGCTGGAATTATCCTCCAATAAAATTGTAAACTTAAATACTACACGATGTATCCATTTCCCGGAAAATAATAACTACCACCGGTAAATTACAATATGCACTTACTTGCATGGCGCGCAACAATACATTCATGAATAGCACATATGTTTATTAATCTTTACGGACAAAAAACAAAACAAACCACGGATTCATATATTCAACCAACACAACTTGTCCGATACAGAGATTGAGATCAGTAAGTAGTTTTCGGAATGATAAAAATCAAGAGAATATCGATAAAATGTTAGCGAAAATGCAGAGATAAGATTTTCGGTCGGTCGCAACAGTGCTCAATGAATAAAAAAAATATTTTACTGGTCAAGTCGGAACGAATTCACTTGGTCGGTGGGAAATCGCAAACAAACAAAATTTTAATTTACCCTATCCAAAATTGTAAAATATTAAACAGTTAATTCGAATAAAAAAAATTGATAGATATAAGTTAGAATTGTTTTTTTTTTGAAATCTTGTATAAATGATCGAATGTAGTAAAATCGCGGTATGCCTGTACATGTAATAGATAATGGGAACTCTTGTGTAAACCAAACCCCCGATATACACAAAAGCCTGATTAAGGGCTAGTAAATTCCAGTAAATTTCAATGACTAAAAGAAGCGCCTCCCATATTCACGGATCCGTGAAGAAACCATACAGTATTATTTTTGGTCTTTCTTTAAAGATATGAAATGTACGATTGGTCAGAATATTTAACGAAAATATTATATGAATGGGTATGGTTTCAAAAATATTAAATAATATTTATGTGGGTGTTTGAAAATCTCAGCACAGACTCTGTACCCAAAATTATAGCGTTAGACCCCCCCCCCCGGCCTCATTCACCCAATAAAACAACAACGATAGTATTTTTATTGTTTATATTTATATTTTCATGCATTTCTTATCATATAAACAAGATTTAAGATTAAATCATAATGTTTAATCATTCTCAAGCCAATTCAAACCTTTGACCCTCGATTCGTCCATATCTAGTAATAACCTTTTCAAACAGGTGACTTTACAAAACCGATCCAACTGAGTTGCAACAAACATGCAATTTAGGATGATAAAACAATGTCAATTCAAAGAAAATAGGGAAAACAGATTCAGTAATTGTAAAATATATAAATGAATGTAAATGTTGTAACAAAAATCATGTGAGAGAGCTAAGTTATAAGAGTTTATTCACACTCAAGACATCAAATCATGGTTTGTTTTAAAGTTTAGATCATAGCAAGTAACTCACATATGATTGAATCTGACCAACTTTATGATGGCGATCAATTCTTAAACTGAAAAGCTTTTACGTCTTCTAACATTCCCCACCCACAGGGTTGAACCCAACAGAGATATGGCGGGGGACAGTTGCACTTCATTCTCAGTCAGTAAAAAATTTCAAGAATTCCCGTCAGGCTCAGCAGATGTCGATGATGTTGACGTCACTAAGAAGGATGTATAGCGGAGTCACAACCACGTCAGATGGAAAAGTTCTTACTCAGGTTCTGTCCTGATAGGCAGACCTCAGACGACCAGACAATGACAGATATCACCACGTTACCCGTAGTATCAGATGGTCCGATTCACAACACAAATGTCAGATTACCGTTTTGTTGACTCGTAAGGTAAAATAAACAGTCTGGTCTGACCGTCCTCATGTACTCGTACATCACGAATGACGTCACCGGTACTGACATGTGTCTCCACCAGACGTCTGCTGTGAGAGTTTAATGTGTAATGTTGTGATTGAGTGTTTTTCAAAGTGACCAGAAGACCACCGCCCACTGATTGACAAATTCCCCCGTGTCAATGGACGTTGTACTGACTACTGTATAGACAAATTCAGACGGAGACAGAAGACCGATGGTTTCTTTTCTTATAGTCAGTGAAATAAACTAACCGGTATCTGTCACAAAAAGGTCATGCGCATAAACATCATATTTATTTTTTTATCACCTTGTTGTTGATATGTTCGATGTATTCGATTTCAAGAATTTAATAGAACTTTCATTCTCATCAAAAGATATAAGAATGTAACAATTATCATTGTATTGAAATGAGTTTGTTCAGTCACATTAAAGTTTTCTAGATCAACTATTTGCCCATCAGGAATCCTTTGTCATCACAAGCTCTTCTATGTGTGTATCTCAATGAAATTTCACGATCGCAATATCAAACATCCACAGCAAAACCAGTTTTGACAAGTCTCTGTGATGATTATCAATTGTAAATCAGACATAGCGCTATTTTTTCCTCCATGAATTTACCATCCAACAAGATTCTTTTTCTGCCTCTACATGTTGAGTTTTTGATCGATTTCCGTGCAGTTTTCTTAATTTAAGATTGTCCTTCAGATTTTTGTTCTCTGTGACTTGATTTCCGTAACAGTCTCGCTATGATTTCATCCAAAATGTTCCGTAGCTTTTTCTATTCGCGTCGGCTTGGTTTTTCAATTCTTTCATTTTTATCGATGCCTTTTCTATGTGTCTGTCAATTTTGGTACTTTCTTTTCTTATAGACTGTAGGAACCCGGAGTTGTCTTCCTCCTTTCACTGGCCGCCTTGACTATAGCGACCCAGTTTGGTCTTTATGGTCCGTTTTAGCACAATCAGTACAAGATGAACTTCATTCACAGTCCTCACAGAAATATCAATAAGGCCACATGTTTATCACACGTCGGGAGGTGTTTCTGAGGATCCCCAGATTTTGCTCAGGCACTCTCCGCCATTACGTTTAAATACCACAGTCGTTACCATAATAAAGACTCTAAAAAGGCAAGTTCATAGATAACAAGATTACTATTTGTTCTTGAAATTTGTGTAAGCTACCTGAATTCTATTTATAGTCATTTTTAAATCTTATAAAAAATGTCGACAGTTTAGTAATCAATACATCATCTTTTTTTAAAGTGTCTGTACACAATATCATATCGTTTGATATACTTGACTGCCGCCTTTGACTGCATTTAAATTCGAAAATAGTAACTCCTCCATAATATTGTAAATAAAAGTAGAGTGGACTTTACAGAGTTATTTTTTTTGTTTGATGATGATCATTAGATTCAGATTGGACATTTAGGGGTTGGGGTTCATTAAAATTTTTTTTATGAAATTATCTGTATTTCCATTTCATATGAAATTAAATGAGTACTAAAATGCATTATTCCTGTGATTCCATCTTTATTTGATAATAGGAATTTAGGCTTTTGTAACTTTGACATTTAATTTAAATAACCACTGGGTCAATAATTCAAGGAAAGCCGTAATTAGTATATCACAATACACCGTGTGTGCTAATAGCATCTATACGATTGTGTGTAGGACGTTAATAGTTTGATTCCTGACACAAATGTCAGTTTATTTCAATTTATTAGACTCCGTAATGCAATTTACATTACGGTTGAAAATATCACCGCAGATCATGCTTCAAGAATATATTTGATCAAATCATCTGCGAGAAAAAAAAGAGCGTTAGAACTGATTCATGAGATTTGTGAGAATAAATTCCAATACATGTATATGTGAAGCCCTAATACAAAAACAAAGACCCTGACTTTACTAATACAGAAATATAATCTTCCTGTAAACAATCTAATATTCAAGATTACCACGCTATTTTTTAATTCCACAATTTCGTAAGTCATTTACACATCATATCAAAAAGACACGTATCCAATTTCTACGAGTATAACCTACGGTAATACTATTCCTGTACAATTTATCAGGTCGATAACTTGCTCCCCTATGCTTCTTGTTAAATCATTGTAAATTCCGGGCTTCACTACTCCATTTCAATCTGATTAATACGACGTGTTCGATTTGAAATATTAAGATTAAAAATTTCAACCACATACCCGCAGATAAGTGTAATAAATAGTACTGAAATTTAATTCATACGGCGGAATGCTAAACATAAAAAAAAATTATTTTAGGATACTAAGTGTGTACGGATGCCCTATATTTAACAGTACAGAAACCGCGTAAGAAAATGATATGTAGGCCAACAGACCCCTACCTTTCTGACAACCACGGCAAATTAAGAGGCTAACATCTAGAATAATTCCTTTAGGAACCTTTGAAAGCACGCAAGATAGGAAAAGCAAAAATTGCATCAACCTACTTTTTTGATTTTAATGTTTAAAATGCTTAAACAAAGTATTCATAACCTTTAGCAAAACTTTAAACTCCGTTGCTAGAATTACAAGTAAGTCTAAGATTGCAAATGAAATCGTGTTTAAACGTATCACAATATGTATGACAACAAAGTCGAGGTAAGACCAACACGGACCTCCAACAAACACAAAGCCAGGATGGAACAGTGCCATGGAGTAGTAGCATCCTCTACTGACTGGTCACACCGCCCCGCCGAAACCCTGATGGAAGAAACTTCAGTGCCAAAACAGACTTGTGTTATAATTGACACTACACAGGCTCTTCTATTAAAAACTTAGTCCTCTCTCTCTCTCTCCTACTCTGCTCTCTCTCTCTCTCTCTCTCTCTCTCTCTCTCTCTCTCTCTCTCTCTCTCTCTCTCTCTCTCTCCAAACTCATATATTATTAAATCAATCACCAAAGACTAAATTTACATCGTATAATACATATAGTTCACGACTCTATGTTGATGTATTATTTTGTATATAGACAGTTTTCATGGATTTGGGATTGGAAGGTGTGTGTGTGTTATAGAAAACCAAAAAGTAATGGTAATGCAATGCATTACTTGGCCCAATTAATGGTTATGTAAGTGCATACTTTAGAAAATAGAGTAATCGTAAATGGTAATATAATGCTAATTCTTGAATAACAGGTAATGTAATGCATTACTTTCAATGTAATTCGCCCCATGCTGGCTGTATCTCACTTGTAAGTTCAACAGATGACGTTGAAAAATTTCCTGGACAATTAGAAATACCTTAGTCAAGCATTGTAAAACATTAAAATGCAATCTAAAATTTGAATTTTTTTTTAGTTCCAAAACGTAGTAATCGATCACCCTGGGTTAATTTCAGATTAGGAATTGTCTCGCCTATTTATGAATTGGTGCCATTACGAACTATTTCAAAATGCTAATCCTCTATGCATATCATTTCCGTTCTGTTAAATGAGTTCACATTTCATATTTAGGATCAGTTATTTATTTCCATTCAATTCGTAATGTTTGAAATAGCCGGGTTTTTTTCTTCAAAATAGCTGCCAAAAAGTTCTCGATTTTCAACAATTAATTATTTAATTAGTGTTAGACACCCGTGCACAAGTGCGTTCAAAACTCAGGACTTCGAGCGTAAAATTCAAAGGAAATGTATCTTGCAAATTGTTCTTATTACATTGCTGATGACCAATTTTGTATTGATTATAAATTTTATAACAAAATGATGACCAGAGCTAAGATATACAAGCCTTTATTCAAAGTCATGACATAATTAATAGGTTTTTTTAAAGTTTAATCATAGCAAGTAACTCACTAGGATGCAATCTTAGGATTCCTGTGGCATCAAGCCTTTAAAACTGAAAAACTTTTACGAGCCTTCAACATTCCCAACCCACCAGGGTAGACTATACAGAGACAATTAGATTGACCATGCACTTCAATCTCAGTCAGTAAAAAATTTCAGGAAGACTCCGTCAGGACTCAGAGATGATCCGATGATGAAATGTCGTATAAGGATTGTATAGCGTATTCACACCCACGTCAATGACAAAAGTCCACATTCAGGTTCTGTCCGCTGATAGACAGATCTCAGACGACAGAGATACAGTATCACCAGTTTACCGCAGTATCAATGTCGATTCACAACACAATGTCAGAGTACCAATCCTCTCTCTTT
>CAJDSM010047180.1:71-10687 GCA_903981925.1 Ostrea lurida | reverse complement strand
AGATAACACATTATCCTCGTCATTGAAGGCAGTGACGTTACTCTGTGCCTCGTATGATGGACAGCTTTGATGACCAGGGTGTTACACATTTTACATCGAGTGAATGTTTACAGAACCTCCTGGTATGGTCAGGTCTCCCAAACATTTGGTGCAAGTCATTTGCGCTGGGGTTTTGGCTGGCCATAGTGGAATCTTTGACACCGATATCCGGCACAAAAGTTTACCTGGGTAGGTAGATATTTTCTGTCAGGTAAATCATTTTTGTTTGTTACGGGATGTCGATTTTTCTCATATATGACATTGCTTTTAAGTTTCACTTTAAGTTTTTCAAGCAGTTCTAGAACTGCCTAATCGTATACAGACAGAGGAAGGCCACAAAGTCTTTTTTTTAGTTTTCTCTGTGACGCTATGGTTACCGACGAATACGGATTTGTGTCAAATAGAGCGATGGATATATTTTGGATGTTTATCCCTTCCGCCAAGAGCTTATCGCGACTAGTACGATCACTAACTTAAAGATAAATTCGCCATAAATTTCGGTCCAGCTGCAGACAATGGAGGGAGTTTCCCACTACTTTTGTGAGACAGTCCATTAAATTATAGTCCGTTATTCTGTCACTATCAGAACATTGAGTCTGGTCTACACTTCTTACAATAAACAAAACACATATCTTGTTTTGCCGACAGCCTGCCGTAGACATTAAATTTGTCGGGATTTATTAATATTTCTTTAGGTCCCAATCCATGCAGTCAATTAAATGTTAAAGGGACATGGACACTTTTTTGTGGTAAACTCTATATTATCATTTTTAATGTTTAAAATAATTAACCACGTTATTTTTAATGGTCAGCAAAAATATAAATGCCAGTGGTTGAGTTACAAGTAAGATACAACGCTTACTATTCTTCGTTATGTAATCAAGACTCGTACCTTGTTTTTGTTTACGAACGTAAAGATTACTTCACTAAAAATACCATGTTAAAAACAAAATGAAAGGTAAGAAATACTAGAAAATGTTTATTTGTGTTCAAAATGAACTTGTAATTTGAGAAAATCTGCATTAGATAGAAAGTATAATAGCATATACAAAATCATGGATCGAGCTTTGTTTACATAGCGAAGATATTTCATTTATAAATCAACAAATGACGATTAAATTTTACTGACCATTAGAAATAAACTATGTGACATTGTAAACATTAAAAATGAAAATCTAGAATAATCATTTTTAGCTCAAAATGCCCCTTTAAGGACCTGTCAATGCTAAAGCCAATATGTGCATTGTAACCTTCACCTTTAATCAGTGACCTTAGCTAAAAGTCATGACATTTTCTTAGGTCGTGGCCAACAATGTTGTGAAATATTATTCCAATACATGCACGCAGTGAAAAGTTATCGTCCATACAAGGTTAAAACTACTATGCACATTGTGACCTTGACCTCTGACCAAAGGTCTTGATACTTTCTATATTTCAATTCATGCACACAATTAAATGTTAAGCCCCGGCAATAGTAAATCTACTATGTACATTGTGACCTTTACCAGTGACCTCAACTAAGGTCATCACCTTTTCTTGGGTAAAAACCAACAATTCTTTGAAATAGTATTCCAATTCATGCACTCAGTGAAAAGCTATGGCCTGGACAATGTTAAACCATTGTGTACATTGTTACCTTTATCTTTCACCAGTGACCATTATTTTGGATCCAGGGCAACATTTCTGAAAAATATTTTTTTAAATGCATGAACTCAATGAAACGTTGCGGTTCGGACAATGCTAAAACCACTATGTGCATCGTGACCTTGATCTATAACGAATAAACCTGTTTCAAGGTCATGACACACTCTTTGGTCCATACCAACAATTCTGTGAAATGTTATTCCCATCCATGCACTCACTGATATGTTGTTGCCTGGAGAATGTTAAAATCACTAAATGCATTGTGACCTTGACCATTGATTAGTGGCTTTAGTGCAAGACCATAATACTTTATATGATTTAGGGCAACATTTCTGTGAAATATCATTTTCAAATCCATGTACTTGGTGAAAAGTTATGGCCCAGGCAATTTTGAAACAAATATGTGCATTGTGACCTTGACCTTTGATCAACATTCAAGATTATGACACACTTTTTTTCAGGCCAACAAATCGGTGACATATTTCCATATAACCAATCATTATATTCCAATCCATGCACTCATGTTATGGTCCGGACAAGTCAACTACTAGGTGCATTGTGACATTGACCTTTGCTAACAGCCATGACACTTTCTGGGGTCCATGGCAACAATTCTGCAAAATATTATTCACATCCAAGAAATCGGTGAAAAGATAATGTTAAAACCATAGGTGCATTGTAACCTTGACATTTAACTAGTGATCTTGGCTCAAAGTCATGACACTTTTTTTGGTCTAGGGCAACAATTCTGTAAACATGCACTTAGTGAAACGTTATGGCCCGAACAATGTTAAAAACTACCATGTGCATTGTGAGCTACACCTTTGACCAGTGAAGTTGGTTTAAGATCATGACACTTTCTTGAGTACTGGACAACAATTTTGTGAAATATTATTCCAATACACCTTGGCATCTGACCAATAACCTTGACTCAAGGTCATGACACTTCCTTGTGTCTAGGGTAAAAATGCTGAGAAACATTGTTGAAATTACCGAGGGGTGATAACTTATGGCCTGGACAAACTATTTGGGCCGAACAATGCAATAACATATGTCCCCTCTAAAGACGGGTGTATAAAATCAGTGCAAGTATGCTATATGTTGTAATCTTCTTTTGGTAGCTTTGATTTTTCATTATATTTATATGCAAAGCTGGGTATTTATTTGTGTATTGGGTAAACCTCCATTAAGTTTTTAATATGTTAGTATTGCATGAATGGTACAATGTAAGGTTTGATTAGCTAAGCAGATAGACCCTCAAATAGGATACACGCCCCCTCCCCCTTCTTATGATTAAATAATTTGAAGAACAGGTTTGCCCTCTGGGGTAAGTGAAACAAATTATCACTAAGTCATATGTTGACTGATTGTTTCATACTCTATGTTAGACTGTCATTTTCGTACTAGATTTAACGACGGATAACCCCGTTTACTTTGTTTCGACTACGGGCTCACGGCGGGTGTGAACGGTCAACAGAGGATGCTTACTCCTCCATGGCACCTGATCCTGCGTTCGCTTTTGTCGGAGGTCCGTGTTGCCCTACACTCGATTTTGTATATATGTTTTTGGGGACTTTGATTACGTTTAACACATTGCTTACTTCGCAATTTTACATTTATCTTGCAAACAATGCAGGTGGGGGTTCAATCATTAGCGATTTTCAACTTATCCCCCATTTCGTTTTGAGGGAAAAATCACAAACACCCAATAATGCTACGTGTTTGTAGTACACACTTTGTTTCAATCCAATAATCTAAATACCCAAGTTTGAAACAAAATATGATGTTCCTTATCCACAATTGCCTAGACTATGTTTCGAAAACACAACTTTGCATATTTCTAAAATTAAAAGTTGAAGTCCGATCTAAATATATGACAGCATTTTAATTAACCCTTTATTTTCTTGTTTAAAGGAAAATAGTGCACTGATATTTTATAACGGTTTACATATTTGTTGCTTGATTGCCGTACAAAGAGCAACATCTCTGCAGCTTTCTGCACTTTTGGACGCGACGCTTCTTTGAATACATTACCTGCCTAAAAGTCTAAAAATAATTTATGCAAGCGCGCTACGTCCCTAGTGAAGGAATTGTAACTCATATTTTTAGAAAGGTCTATAAAGTGAAAAGTTTTTAATTTTGAAATATTGTTTAACATATCGTCTACTTTTCATCCATATTAAATTTCTTTTGCGTAGCATCCAAACGTAACTCACAACACTCGAAAATTCTTGAAAACTACTCACTGCACACCCTTACCTAACCGTTGATTTATGTCCCCCCCCCTCCTATCCGGATACTAATTACCAGACCCAGTCAAATCAAAGTTGCACCAATAACGATTAACACTGATTATCTTGCTTACAGGTTTAAAAATAATAACGCTACAGAGTTGGCTTCTTGTATAAGCCTTGTACTAAGTATGCAATATTTTTTTTCTCTCGCCCCTGAGTTTGGTCCTTCGCTTTTGGTACTCGAGAAAAGTTTACCAACATATACTTTTAAAAATATATGGAAAATTTTAATTGATTAAAATGTTAAAGTCATAGGCTAATATTTCAGGTTACACGTTGACATATATACATACTGCAATGCTCTTTCTGTTTGTATCAGACTAACGTACATTGATAAATATGAAACTAACATGTCACTGTTTATATCTATGTCATATCTATTTACACGTTTTAAACTGGCAGTGAGGAGTTGTTGAGTTCTACAAGGAGGATTTTACTGTTGATTTATCATTTATGTACAACATTATACCGCATATCCTCCATCACTAGCTAAAATAGCTACAACACATACAGATACTTCTGTACAACAGCGTCACACAAGCCCTCTATCGCAAGAAAACATATAAAGTCAAACTGCCATTAGCATTCATTGTTACTTATACTGGTTTTCCAATATTTTGTAATCTCGGACTTGTAGGTGTAATGGTGATCTTGAACCCCGTGCAATGGGCACGTGATTTTATCTCCAGGTATTTTTTGCAATATCTGATTCAGAAATGAAATGTTCTGTGTTTGCCGTAATGGTAGACCTGTCAACTCCTTTTTCACAAATAAAACCTCTGATGTACCCCTTTCCTCTGCAAGACGAGGAAGTAATTGCTTGGAGTTTTCCCTCCATTTCCTGTTGGATATGGCGGGTTTTTTCTTCATCCAGAGTTTCGTCAGTATCCGGGAGGTACACCTGAAGCTGGATTGTCGTTTCTGTGACAGACAATGCAATATGATGGTCAGTGTAGAAAAACAGAGCTGCATTCTTGTAAAGGCATGGCCTCCCTTTATTTCTAAGTTCTCTCCAATTCTTGCCCCGCATACTTGCAACAACAAGCTGATAGAACAAGAAATAAGGCAAAAAGTCGAACTGAAAAATCAGAGCCGAACTTCTCTTCTTTGATCCAGAAATGTCATTGACAAGTTGCTTATCAATTTCGTCCCTGTTCATGCATGGAACATAGTGAGACTCCTCATGAACAGCTATTAGTCCCAGTCTGTCCATAAACTTCAGGATCTCGTCTTTGTGAGGAAGTATATATTGTGGATCCTTTGATACGTCATCCTCAATGGCTGCCTTGTTTTCTCTCGTTAATTCTTCTTGTAGTTCAGGAGGTCTTTCTTTCTCCAATCTCGGTCAGAAGACAATCTTGAGATGCAGTCTCATAGTACTCCTCCCAATCCTTCATAGTTTCCCTCTACACCCTTCCTGTTGTAGTTTTCCGTGATTATGTCTTAAATGCGTCGACAAACCACTGTACATCAATGATGATCAACTTTTTCAAGGCCGCGTTCATTAAAGTAAAGAATTTTCCCTGCATCCGTGATAGTATCTCAGACATATCGCTACATCGTGCATGCGTGATTCCCGTGGGCAATCTTCTCAGATATTTCATAATCAATATCCTATTCTTTGTGTGGATTTCTTTTTTGGGATTTCAACTTCCATGAAGTGCCCATTCCTTTGGAATGTTTCAGCCCACTTTTTTGTGACATACAATGTCAAAAAGTGTGTTTCTCTAGATCAGACAAACTTCTAATGGAAGATTTCTGTGAAAACTGTGCAAGAAAACTTTATCGTCTCTGATGTATTTTTGTACCCAAGGTAGACTCGTTTCGAAACAAGGTACTGCAAACTGGTTATAACGGCTATCTTTGTTATCCGTGGAAAGAAAGAAATGCATTTGAATGCTTTGAACCTCACTTAATGAACACTTGTCACAGTGTTAATTTTAAATGAATATTATACAACATAAGATAATATATACTACATTAATGTGAAAGTGAAGTTGTGAAATTCGACATGACTGATAAATTATGATAAGCCGAGCCTTTTTGGACTTGAACCCTTTTTTGAAGAGTTACTGCCCTTGTAAAAAATAAGAAAAATCCATTTTCTAAAAATATATGCGTAAATAATTAATTTTATTTCAAGTTTCCATAAAGAAGATAAGTATTATATGCATCTTTTTACCAAGAGATTTTTATAAGATATTTTTTGAAAAATAATTGATAAACATGCTATTCCCATTGACTTCAATGTAAAATTTTGGTATGAAATATTTCACGCAGATAATCAAATTTGAAACTTCCGTGGTAAACTACTTTATTTGACGAACCCTTTAAAATGATACTTATTTATAATTGACAAAAATATTACACATCCGTTTACTAGATATGAAATATGGTCATTTATACTCCTTTAATCCCAATATCCCGACAGAGGCTATTCAAACTTCATATGATGTGGTATATGATGTTAACATACGATATCATTGCTTTGATGTTTGCAGAAATTATGGATGTATGTGTGTGTATGCAATCACATTCTAAGGTATAGTGTGAAATCAGTATCATTGGAAAGGTCCCGGGCGTATTATTTGATATCCTTGGATCACCTTCTTTTACAATAATGTATAAATAAAATAGACAATGAGGCCCATGGGCCACACGCTCACCTGAGCACTGTTTCACTAAGAAGAGCAGTAGTAGCATTTTAATCCCCTATTGTAGTCCCCCCACCCAACCCTCAGGGGGGGGCATTATCAAACAAACTTAAATCTACACCATCACACCGGAAGCTTTCAGGTAAATATCCATTCGTCTTGGTTCAATAAAGAAGATTTTAAAAAAGAATTTCCCTATATATTGGCCATGAAAATATTGATCTCATATTGTGGCCCACACTCTACCCGTAGGATCATGATTTGAAACAAACATTTATCTTTCACTATAATCAGGAACTTTTCTAGCCAGTGGTTCTTGAGAAGAAGGATTTTAAAAGATTTTCCTATATAATGCTATGTACAACTTTGATCTCCAAGTTGAGGCCACAATCGTACCCCCGGGGGTCATGATTTGAAAACAAACTAGAATGATCCTCTATATCAGGGAGCTTCCCATATAATTTCAGCTTTCTCCCTGTTGATTGAGAGAAGAGATTTTTTTCAGTATTTCCTATATAACTTTGATACCTTATTGTGGCCTCATCGTACCCCCAGGGGTCCCAAACTTGAATCTCCCTCTATATGATTAATATATCAGCTTTCCCTGGCCCAGTGGTTCTAGAAGAAGATTTTTAAAGATTTTTCCTATATAATCCATATGTACAACTTTGATCCCCCTATTGTGGCCCATAGTACCCCCGTGGGTCATGATTTGAACAAACTTGAATCCTCTCTATATCAGGAAGCTTTTCATATAAATTTCAGCTTATCCTGGACCCAGTGGTTCTTGAGAAGAATGATTTTAAAAGATTTTTCCTATATAATCACATTTCAACTTTGATCCCCTATTGTGCCCATCGACCCCCGGGTCATTGATTTGAAACAAATTGAATATCTCCAGCTATATCTTGAAGATTTTCCCTATTAAATTGTCAGCTTTCCTGGCCCAGTGGTTCTTGAAAGATTTTTAAAGATTTTCTCTATATTCTGCATGTAAATCCCTATTGTGAAACCCATTGTACCCCCAGGGGCATGATTTGAATAAACTTGAATTTCCTCTAATATCAGGAAGCTTCCATATAAATTTCAGCTTTCCTGGCCCAGTGGTTTTAGAAATTTTTTAAAGATTTTCCCTATATAATCATATGTCAAACTTTGATCCCACTAATGGGGCCCCACCAGTTACCCCCCGAGGGTCATTGATTTGAACAAACTTGATCTCCTCTATATCAGGAAGCAAATTCCATATAAATTTCAGCTTTCCTGGCCCAGTGGTTCTTGAGAAAGAAGATTTTTAAAGATTTCCCTATATAATCATATGTCAACACTTTGATCCCCTATTGGGGCCCCACCGTACCCCCGAGGTCATGATTTTGAACAAACTTGAATCTTCCTGTAGTATCAGGAAGCTTCCATATAAAATTTCAGCTTTCCTCGGCCTAGTGGTTCTGAGAAGAAGAATTTTTAAATATTTTCGCTATATAATCATATGTAAATCTTTGATCCCTATATTGCCCCATCGTACCCATGGGGGTCATGATTTGAACAACTTGAATTCCTCTATATCAGAAGATTCAATATAAATTTCAGCTTTCCTGGCCTATGTGGTTCTTGAGAAGAAGCATTTTAAAAGATTTCCCTATATATTCATATGTAAACTTTGATCCGCTATGGGGCCCCAATAGTACCCCGGGGTCATGATTTGAAACAAACTTGAATTCCTCTACATCAGGAAGCTTTCATATAAAATTCAGTTTTCCTGGCCCAGTGGTTCTTGAGAAGAAGATTTTTTTAAAGATTTTCCCTACATAATCATATAGTAAAACTTTGATCCACCTATTGTGGCCCCTTGTACCCCGGGGTCATGATTTGAACAAACTTGAATCTCCTCTATATTAGGAAAGATTCCATATAAATTCAGCTTTCCTGAGCCAGTAGTTCTTGAGAAGAAGATTTTTAAAGATTTTTCCTCTATAATCATATGTCAAACTTTTGATCCCCTATTGGGCCCCCATCGTACCCCGGGGGTTATGTTTGAACAAACGTGAATCTCCACTATATCAGGAAGCTTCCATATAAATTTCCAGCTTTGCTGGCTATTGGTTCTTGAGAAGAAGGAGTTTCAAACTGACACCACCAATTTTTTGCATTTTCATGAATTATCTCCCTTTTGATGAGGGCCTGGTCCTTCTTTTATAAAAATAGTGATGCCCCTTCACCCAAGGATGATTAGTGTACCAAGTTTGGTTGAATTCGGCCCAGCGGTTCTTGAGAAGAAGTTGAAAATGTGAAAAGTTTACACGCCGACGATGACAGACAATGGACAAATTTTGATCAGAAAAGCTCACTTGAGCCTTCGGCTCAGGGTGAGCTAAAAGTCATTGTATACCTGGCTGTTATTTATATATATATATTATATTATATTTAGTGCATTAATTGGGGGGGGGGGGTATTTGATCTTGTTTCACCTTTGCAAAACCCACATCCTTCAAACAAAATGAAGTCTGTATATATGCTGCATAAAGATAATATGCAAATTTAGAATAAGTGAATCACAATCTTTAGAATTGAGAGTGGGGATATGAAAATGTTTAAACCATTTAAACTAATTAATGATGCATCGATTAATAGTTAAATAAGTCAAATAATATTATATAGACGCTTCACAGAAAGCTAATATGGTAAATATGAAAGGTTTAAAAGATGTAATTTTAACTAATTAGGCTATATCATTTAACGCAGCGTCATATAGCTATAAAAACATCTCTGAGATTTCTTTTCTTTTCCCAGGTATCAAAAGAAAGTAAACCCATTTTTACATATGATTACATAGGAAAAAATCTTTAAAAATCCTCTTCTCAAGAACCACTGGGCCAGGAAAGCTGAACTTTATATGGAAGCTTCTGAGATTTAGTTGGTTCAGATAATGCCTCCCACCCGACATAGGTTAGATTTAGTCCACAGTGGTACATTCTAAATCCCAAAACTACTGCTCTTCTTAATGAAGCAGCTGTGCCTCAGGTGAGCGATGTGGCCTTGGGCCTCTTGTTAATTCTGTCGGGAAAAACCTTTAAAGTAGGGTATCCGGGAGCGTAGAAGGTAGCCTTGCTTCTAACCACTGCGACTCCGAGGAGTTCAGATCCCCGTGGATTGGCAGAGGTGTGTATTGTGAGAAAGGAATGCGGTCCCCTGCTTGGACATGGGTTTTCTCTCGATTATACTTCGGTTTTCCTCCCACATAATGACCCTGGGCATTAAAAGGACCCCATTTGGAAATTATGGGTTATCCTTTGGATATACGTACGATCTCTGTATATACTGAAAAGGGAAATTAAAGAATAAATTATTTATAACCTGGGTCCAGGAATGGCTTAACATATATCTTTGTAATACGCAGCTTTCAAAAATACCGCCGAATGTAGTAACTTTCCGTCTTTATAAAAGCAATTTCTGCCAACTGGCCTATGTGGTCGGGCGAGATGTTCACGGACGGTCCGAGTAGTCCACGGGCTGAGTGGTCCACGTCCGATAGTCCACGGGCCGAGTGGCCCACGTCCCGAAAGTGGTTCCCCCGATTAATATCAATATATACATGAATCAAACCCATCTCTAGATTCGAGATCCGCGAATGCGAATGCGTTTATTATACTTAATCATTCCACTCCGCTCTAGATCATTGTATGCTGATTGATGTATATGTACATACGTATAGTCAATATTACGTGATAAACCATTGTTTTTCCCAGTGCGGTCCCACAATGATAACTTTCCGGGGTCTGGTTCTTCCTCTTTCTCTGTCCACAGTATGTGTGTATTGATTGATCCAGAAACACAAAGAAGTCCTACAAGCATAAAGTGGTTGATTATTCTATGAATATCAGTAATGCGAGCAAGTACCATCTTAACATACAAAAGACCCACTCTCGTGTAAGTTGAAAAAACAAAATTATCTTTTGACAAAGAAAATGTAAAAGAGCCATTACTG
>CAJDSM010047179.1:0-14102 GCA_903981925.1 Ostrea lurida | reverse complement strand
AAGGGAAAACACCACAGCCATGATACAATTATGTTTCTGCCATGATACAAGCACGTTTCTATTGGCCTTGATACAAGTAAGTTATTGAATATTTATTTCGGTGTATCTTGATTTATCTGGACGAAGGGCGGAGACTCGTGCCCCGCACTCGTCACCGCTCTTTGTCCAAATAAATCAAATAAATCAAGATACACCGAAATAGATACACAATAACTATTACATTTCTTTTACGTTTACTTACCGGGAATTTTCTCATTACTGAGTAACGGTATTGAAATCCAAACCACGCGTTATATTAATTGAAATATGGTAGTGTACATGTACAATATCTTCACATGTCCAATTATTTAAAACATAAAAACAGAATCAGCTATGAAACTGATTAACTTACCGCTTACCGGGAAATGCGAAAAGAGTATGGCTCACAGAGGTTTTGCAGTAGGTGCTCTCTCTCTCTCTCTCTCTCTCTCTCTCTCTCTCTCTCTCTCTCTCTCTCTCTCTCTCTCTCTCTCTCTCTCTCTCTCTGTTTGTATGTGTGAAATACTAGTACTACAAACAGAAATCCAGGCAACATTGAAGCATATTTTGATCAACTTGATCAAATGAATGTTAAGAACAGTCATGTATTATTAGTGATCCCAGCACTTATAACCGATTCGTCACTCACTATGAAATAGGCAGACTTTTGCAGAATTCATGAAAAAGGCAAGCCAAATTGCCTTTTTCATGAAATAGGCAAAACTCTTGCTGATTTCATGAAATAGGCAAACAGGTCTTGCCCAGTACATGAAATAGGCAAAGTGTAAATTCTCAGTTCAACTCTAAATATGCACTTTGCCTGATTCATGAAATCTGCAAGAATTAATTCACATTTTCTCCCCCTTTCTGTCTTTCCCTAGTCCACACTCCGTGTAATCCTAACACAAGTGAGTTTAGTTACTGATTGTCACAAGAGGCATTTGAAATATACTAGTAACTCTCATGGTCATGATGCCATATTAATACAATGTATTAACTGGGTTTCAATGAACATGACCCGAGGACCGGCATTTATTGTCCGAATTCGTAGGGTGAGGGTCAAGCATAACATCTGTGTCCAACGACACAGCCTGTTTTTGTTTATTACACCTATAGTTCTTTTTTGAATTTTTTTAATCAATGCACACTAAGTTTTGTAGATTTCAAACTTTAACGGGATAAATGTAATTACTACATTTATCACCGAATACGCCTAGTTTAAAGATTAACATATCAAATTAATTACAATAATCCTAATTAATAAAATCTTTCATGTCCTCTGCTTTCTTACCTGGCAAATCCCTGAATTTAGAACGCTTGGCGATAATAGGTATTGCGATTGAAGTGACGTACACATTTGATGTGACAGATCTGAAGTTTGTTTATGTCATACAACGAGAATTTCATTGGCCGATATCCAGCCGCCACTTCTACGCCGGATTTGAGTTGCTATTATGATGAAACCGTATTGTTGACAAATACCCTCAGGTAAAACGTAGTGTAAATCATCCGCACATGTACAGATTTTATGAACGCTGTGCGAGATATCGGTACAATTTTAACTTTTTTGAACTAGAATTATTTCATTTTAAAGTCACGTCTTTACAAATAACTCACTTCGCCCTTTCTATTTATAATCAAAGAACTCAAGCGACAAAGCACGTGTTCCGTTCATGAGGCAAATCTCTGTTGCCGTTTTATTTACTACATATCTTGAATTAAATAAAAAACAATGAATACCCAAATTACGTATTTCTATTTTATTGAAATTTTTTTAAAAAATTATTTGATTTATTAATAGATTTATTTATTGATTAACTATCAGATATACCCGAAGTGACGAAGCGTGCACTCGTGTTCATGTGTCATGAATACTTAAGATACAATGGTTTTTAATGCATTTTATTACTACAAACAACGTGCTTAGATATAAGGACCTGTCCCTATACTTCGTAAATATCTAGAAATGAGTTGGACTTTTTTCACGATACATATTTAAAAATAAATCTAATAATTTATAAATTAAAATTTTAGGTTAAAAGAACATTCAGTCTTCAAATCGACAATCGATTTTTGAAAAATCTCTACTAATGAGATGAGCGGGTCACGTGATGCCGATGACGTTGCAAACTACACAATAACAATCTCTTCGGAACTGCAGTTATAGGAAATGACTTGTTTTGATATTGCTTCGTATGACATTTGCTGATGGAAAATGCATGGGTTTTTTTTCTCCCATCAATGAACAAAATTGTTTTTAATTATATACCACAAGCCCTAACAATTTTTGTTTATAAGAATAACGGACGAATAGATTGAAAAGAAAACGCCAGAAGCTCTACTGTAGCCTAGGTCTGCATGCTTGCATGTATATCCGAGAATGTACTCGCATTAACAACTAAACGTTGGTCCATTTCGTTTGTTTTCAATTTCTTGAAAATTTACAGCGATTTATATTCCTAATTATGAATAATAATAAATAAAGTAAATCAACATAAAATACACTATAATAGCGCCTATATACTGAAAATAGTCTAAAGCGCTTAACCTAATCAATCACTAAAATTTCAATTAATCTTCAAACAGAAACATAGAATAAAAACGAAAATACCTTACACATTTAAAACAATGGAAAATGCAACATTATGTGCATAATATATAAAAGTACAAATCAAGACAAGTTAAAGTATAAAATGATGCAGCAATAAAACCCTAAAATTTATAACTATCAAAAAATATTAAAAAAGAAAACAATGGTCTTATGGGGCATGGACACTTTCAAGTGTTAGATTTTAGATTTTCATCTTTGTAATGTTTACAAATGCCTCAAGCTTGGGTGTTTTCTAATGATCAGTAAAATTTGAACGTCATTTGTTGTAGTTAATAAGTGGATACAGCATTACAATTCTTGCTATGTAAAACAAGCCTCGGATCGCATGGTTTTGTTTACACTTTATGAAATATGCTAGTTATAAACGTTCTCATTTAAAGCAGATTTTGTTTTCAAATTACAAGTTCATTCTAAACACAATTAAATAGTTTCTATTGTTTCTCGCAATCTAATTTTGATTTTGAACATGGGTGATTTCTGTGAACTTCTTTATGTAATATGTTACAACAAGGCTCAGCAAATTTTGCTGACCAATTAGAAATCATAAGTGAGTCAATTGTAAACAATTAAACATGGAAATTTATAAAACCTAAACATTTTAGCTAACACGTGTCCATGCCCTTTAATATGATGCTCTGGACATATAATCCGTGGTTCAGTCACGCGGTCTAGCGAAAATGAAAGTAAACGTGGGGAGATCAACACAAAATCATTTGCTAAAATTACGTAAAGTAGACAAGAGTTTTAAAGTTAAATGAATTAGAACGCTTGGGCCGATACAGTAACGCATGTCAGGCGTCTATAAATATCTCCGCGCGCAAAAAGGGAAAAACCAACAATATAAATTTCGTTACTTTAAATGGAACAGCCATTTCAACCTTTGACCTCAAAATCGTTCAATATTTGGTAATGATCATGTGAACATGTGAAACTTCAAAACCGGATCCGACTGGTTTGTAACAAACATGCATTTATTGGATGATAAATGCAATGTCAATTTCAAAGGAAATATAAGAGAAAAGATTCAGTGAATGTGAAAAACTACACGTATATATATGAACAGTTATACATTTATCTAAATACAGTTTATCAAAGTAGATTTAGTGTGTTGATAAATAAATTATGTATCGAAGACACTTAAAAAAAAAACAACAACGAGACGTTGAAGGAATAATAATGAAGACAATGCATTCAAATCACGTGGTATCGTCTTTTGTATAAAGCGAGATATTCAAGGAAGGTCATGGAGTTCAAATCTGGTTTCCATAATGGAGAGGTGCTGGTGAAAATTTTCCCAATTTATATTTCAAAATATCGGCGATTGAACATACGGTTATCGCTGTATGAATTTTAACAGTTTTTAATGATATTCAAACACATCTTTAATCATTTAACCGTACGTTCCATCGATCTTATGTTTCTTTGGTTTAAACGTATGGGCGGGGCTAAATGCCTATGAGAAATGCAGCTAATGCTGAAACCCCAAGCTTTAACTTTGACTTATATATCATTTGTGGCGAATTTATACGCCAGGTAGCATTTAAATCATAAAAGTACAAGTACAAATGTTGATGATCTGATTCATGTTAATTTTAACATTTATAAACATATTGGTGGCCACCAGCATATGCCATTTCTCTTCATCCAAATTTGAAGAGCTGAAAAATATTAGAAGGGGGAATTAAGGTTGGTCATGACTCAAATGTCCTCCACATACTGGTCTCAACACAGAAACAAAAATGTTTTTTGAATGTGTAAATATTTTCTTTCAAATTTTCACTAGATATATTCGTTTGTAGATATTTTATCCCCTGTTGTGGCCCCATCCTAGATCCCTTAATGTGGCCCGATTGTACTCCCAGGAGTCATGATTTAAATCTCCTCTATGCCAGGAGTCTGTCAAGTAAATTTCATCTTTTCTCACAAAGTGGTTCTTGAGGTGATGTTTTAGTGTGCGGAACCACCCTATAACTAAGAGTTCTGATTGGTGTCAGTACATATAATAGGAATGTCTGATTGGTGTCAGTAATATGAATGTTTGATTGATGTCAATACATGTAATAGGAATATTTGATTGGTGTCAGTACATGTAAAAGGAATATATGATTGATGTCAGTACAATGTAATAGGAATGTCTGATTGATGTCAGTAATAGGAATGTCTTGTTGGTGTGCAGTACATGTAATAAGGAATGTCTGATTGGTGTCAGTACATGATAGGAATGGTCTGATTGGTGTCAGTACATGTAATAGGAATGTCTGATTGTTGTCAAGTAATAGGAAGTGTCTGATTGGTGGTCAGTAAATAGGAATGTCTGATTGGTGTCAGTAATAGGACTGTTATGATTGGTGTCAGTACACGTAATAGGAATGTCTGATTGTTCAGTAATAGGAATGTCTGATTGGTGTCAGTAATGTATAGGAATGTCTGATTGGTGTCAGTATATTGAAATGTTTGATTGGTGTCAGTAATGTAATAGGAATGTCTTGATTGCTGTTCAGTACATGTAATAGGAATGTCTGATTGGTGTCAGTAATAGGAATGTCTGATTGGTGTCAGTAATAGGAATATCTGATTGGTTGTCATAATAGGAATGTCTGATTGGTGTCAGTAATAGGAATGTCTTGATTGGTGTCAGTAATACGAATGTCTGATTGGTGTCAGTAATACGAATGTCTGATTGCTGTCAATACATGTAATAGGAATGTCTGATTGGGTGTCAGTAACAGTGAATGTCTGATTGGTGGTAGTACATGTAATAGGAATGTCTGATTGGTGTCAGTACATGCGATAGGAATGTCTGATTGGTGTCAGTACATGTAATAGGAATGTCTGATTGGTGTCAGTAATTGGAATGTCTGATTGTTGTCAGTACCTGTAATAGGAATGTCTGATTGGTTGTCAGTAATAGGACTGCTTATTGAGGTTTTTGGTTCAGTACACGTGAATAGGAAAAATGTCTGATGATATCAGTTAATAGAATGTCTGAATTGGTTCAGTACATGTAATAGGATGTCTGATTGGTGTCAGTAATTTGAAATGTTTTGATTGGTTGTTCAGTACATGTAATAGGAATGTCTATTGCTGTTAGTAACATGTAATTAGGAATGTCTGATTGTCGTATTAGGAATGTCTTTTTGCCAGTATAGGATATGATTCAGTAATTAATAGGAATGTCTGATGGTGTAGTATTGGATTTGGTCTGTTGGGATGTTCATTGCTGAATTACATGTATGCGAGTGATTGGTGTCAGATACTGCAGATGTCTGATTGTGCATACAGTAATAGGAATGTCTTGATTGAGTTGTCATAATAGGAGTGAATTGTGGTGTCAGCACATTAGGAATGTCTGATTGGTGTCAGTAATCATCGAATGTTGATTATTAGGTGAGATATAGGAATGATCTGATTTGTGTGTCATGTATAGGTATTGGTCTGTAGGTTGGTGTCAGTACTGTTAGGAATGTCTGAAATTCATAGGATGAGATAGGAATGTCTTGATTGGTGTCAGATAGGAATGTCTGATTGGTGTCAGTTGGATTAAGGAATGTCTGATTGCCTATGTACATGTAATAGGAATGTCCTGATTAGTTCAGTTAGGTGGGCAAGATGATCTGAATTTCCAGTATAGGAATGTCTGATTAGTTTCAGTACATGTAATAGGAATGTCTGATTTGCTGTTAGTACAGTAATAGGAATGTCTGATTGTCGTCAGTAGCATGTTGAGGGTCGAATGGTCGTTGATTGGTGTCAGTAATTGAATGTTGATTGTGTTGTGGTCTTGATGGTAATAATAGGAAGTTCTGAGGTGTCCAGTAATGAAGATTGATTGGTGTCAGTAATTGATGTTTGTTAGTTGATAGTACTGTCAGCCAATAATAGGAATGTCTGATTGGTGTCAGTATAGGAATGTCTGAATTGGTGTCAGTAATAGGAATATCTGATTGGTGTCAGTAATAGGAAATGTCCCTGATTGCTTTTAGTACATGTATAGGAATGTCTGATGGTGTCAGTAACTAGTGTTGGTGGTAATTATCGTGTTGATTGGTGTCAGTTGGAATCTAATTAGGTGTTTGAATTTCGATTGCGTCAAGTATGGATGTCTGTATGTGTGTAATGTGAAATTTTCTGATTGCTGTCAGTAATAGGAAATGTCTGTTGTGTAGACTTTTAATAGGAAGTCTGATTGCCTGTCAATTCAATAGGAACTGTCCTGATCTGTCAGTAATAGGAATGCGTTGCTCAATTACAATAGGGAATGTCTATTGTGCCATTAGGATGTCGATTGTGTCAGATGAATGTATGATTGGTGTCAGTAATGTAATAGGAATGTATGATTGATGTCAGTAATAGGACTGTATGATTGGTTGTCAGTAATGGTTGTCTGAGTGTTAGGATGTCGAAAGAGTCTGATTAGTTTCAGTACAAGTATAGAGTTGTTGTGTGAGGATGTTGGATTGTTCAGTTAAGATGTGATTAATCGTAATAGGAATGGGATGAATGTGATTTCTTTGGTAGTCGTAGATTTGATGGGTAAGTATTAGGAATGTGTGATTGATGTCAGTAATAGGAATGTTACTTTTTTTTAAAGAATTCTGATGGTTGTCCCCAGTACAAGGTTAATAGGAATGTCTGAATTGGTTTCAGTACATGTATGGGAATTGATTCAGTTGTAATGGAATGTCTGATTGTGTCAGTACAGTATAGGAATGTCCTGATTGGTTTCAAGTTACATGTATCAGCGATTGATGTCGTAATTGATCTGTTCCAGTACAATGTAATAGAATGTCTTGTTGTTCGTTCATGTAATCGGAATGTTGATTGTGTACAGTGACAGCTATATAGGAAGTCTGATTGATTCAAGTAATTTAGAAGTTGTTTGTGTTATTTGTCGTAAGTAGATAAGAATTCTGATGTCGTCATGTAAATGGTCATGGTGTCGAGCTAGTAATTGATTGGTCGTTATAGAATGATTGGCTCAGAATGAATTCTGATGCTGTCGCAATGGATGTATAGGAATGTCTGAATTGCTGTCGTATGAGATTAGTAGGATGTCTGATTGATGTCAATACATGCAAATGGAATGTCTGATTGGTTGCCATTAAAAAGGAAATGTCTGATTGGTGTCAGTATAGGAATGTATAATTGTGTCAGTACATGTAATAGGAATGTATGTTGTGTCTGATGTAGATTAGGACTGCTATGAATGGTGTCCGTATATGGATGTCGTATGGTGTCGTAATGGAATGATTAGTTTCATACAAGTATAGAAATGTCTGATTGGTGTCAGTTATAGGAATGTGTGTGGTGTCAGTTTAGGATGTTGTGTGATGTAGTAATAGATGTCGATTGGTGGTAGTATTAGGAAATGTGTGTGTTGATGTCAGTAACAGGATGTTGATTGGTGTCAGTACTGGTTAGGAATGTCTGATTGGTTTCAGTACATGTAATAGGATGATGTTCTTGATGTCTTGGTGTCAGTACATGTAATAGGAATGTCTGATTTGGTGTCGTAATGTAATAGGAGAATGTCTGATTGGTTCAGTACATGTATAGGAATGGTCTGATTGCGTTAGTTACATTAATAGGAATGTCTGATTGGTGTCAGTAATGGTATAGGAATGTCTTATTCATGTCAGTACATGTAATAGGAATGTCGTTATTTACTGTCGAGTTTATCATGTACTTATAGAATGTCTGATTGGTGTCGTATTGTGGTGTTGGATTGCTGTTCAGTACATGTAATGAATGTTTGAATTGGTGTCAGTATATAGAGTGATTGGTTGGTATGCTGCAGTCATGAAGGAATTTGATTGGTGTGGTTGAATGTATGGATTGGGTCAGTTAGGAACTTGATTGTGTCAGTATAGATATTGATGATCAGAAGAATGTCTGATTGGTGTCAGTAATAGGAATGTCTGATGGTGTCAGTACATGTAATAGGAATTGCCTGATTGTGTATACTGATAATAGGAATGTGATTGTGTATACATGTAATAGGAATGTCTGATTGGTCAGGTACAGTAATAGAATGTCTGTTGATCAGTGATTAGGATGGTCTGATTGTGTCAGTACACGTATAGGAATGTTGGTTGGTTACAGTAATAGGATGTTTGATTAGTTACAGTAAACAGATAATGTTTGATTGTGTAGTATTGGAATTTTCTGATTGGTGTCAGTAATGGGAGTGTCTTATTGGGGGTCGTTATTTAGAAATGTGTGATTTGATGTCAGTAATAGGAAGTGTGATTGATGTCAAATAGGAATGTCTGTTGTGTCAGTACAGGTAATAGGAGTCTGATTGGTGTCAAGTATTAGGAATGTGTGATTGATGTCAGTAATAGGAATGTCTGAATTGTGTCAGTACAGGTAATAGGAATGTCTGATTGGTTTCCAGTACATGTAATAGGAATGTCTGATTTGGTGTCCAGTACAATTTTAATAGGAAATGTCTGATTGGGTGTCAGTAACATGTAAATAGGAATGTCTGATTGGAGTCAGTATATGTAATAGGATGTCTGATTGGTCTCAGTACAATGTAATAGGAATGTCTTGATTGGTGTCCAAAAACAAAAACTACATGTAATAGGAATGTCTGATTGCTGTCAGTAATTGAGGAATGTCTGATTGGGTGTCAGTACATGTAATAGGAATGTCTGATTGGTGTCAGTAATTGAATGTTTTGATTTGCTTGGTCAGTACATGTAATTTAAAGGGGAAATTGTCTTTTGAAAATTGGTTTGGGTTCAGTAACCATAATTATAGTAGGGAAATGTCTGGGAAATTGATGTCAGTAATAGGAATGTCTGATTGCTGTCAGTACATGTAATAGGAATGTTGATTGGTGTCAAGTATTAGAATGTATGATTGGTGTCAGTACAGGTAATAGGAAATGTCTGATTGTGTCAGTAATAGGAATGTCTGATCTGGTGTCCCGTAATGAGGAATGCTGATTGATATCAGTAATAGGAATGTCTGATTGATGTCAGATAATAGGAATGTCTGATTTGGTGTCAGTATAGAATGTCTGATTGGTGTGTTACATGTAATAGGAATGTATATTGAGTCAGTAATAGGAAATGTCCTGATTGGTGTCGTAATAGGATGTATGATTGGTGTGTCAGTACATGTTAAATAGGAATGTCTGATGATGTCAATACATGTAATAGGAATGTCTGTTGGTGTCAGTACATGTAATAGAATGTCTGGATGAATTGTGTCAGTACAACGTAATAGGATGTCTGATTGGGTTACAGTAATAGGAATGTACTGATTGATATCAGTAATAGGAATGTCTGATTGGTGTCAGTACAAACGTATATGGAATGTCTGATTGGTTACAGTAATAGGAATGTCTGATTGGTTACAGTAACAGAAATGTTTGATTGGTGTCAGTAATTGGAATTTCTGATTGGTGTCAGTAATAGGAATGTCTTATTGGGGTCAGTATCAGGACTATCTTATTGGTAGCAGTAGTAGGAATATCTGATTGGTGTTGGTGTCAGTAATAGAAATGTCTGATTTGTGTCATTAATAGAAATGGGAGTGGTTTATTCGTCTTTTCATGAAGGATAAGAGACCAAAGTACCATAAGCTTATACAATCACCATTGTAATCTCTTTTGATGACTGTACGCGTAATTTGTACTTGGCCTAACGAATATTATGAATAAATACAACAACGTTAACAGGTCCGTACCCAAGGGTTGGGAGGGGTGCGTGCGCACCACTATGCAACCCCCACCTGCTAAAAGCAAAATGTACAATATAAAATCGGATTTTACTCTGAATATTGACTATTCCCAATGGGGTTTGAATTGACTGGTTACCTATATTGCATAGGTACGTCAATAAACGAAATCGTTTTTCATGAAGCCCTTAAAGAAAAGTAATGANAATAAACGAAATCGCTTTTCATGAAGCCCTTAAAGAAAAGTAATGACATATTTCCCATACTTTGCAGAGGTCGTGTTACACAAGGAATTAAGATATTTACATGTACAGAGGTGCAGATGAAATTACAATCTGCATGCGCATGTAAGTGAAAGAACCGGACTTGGATTCAGTACCCGTTTCCTTTATCTGAACGATTTATAAAGAGTTTCGTGCCTGAAGTTTGGACTAATGTGAATTTTTTGAGAAGTGTATTTTTGATTTCTATTGTGAAGTAGAATTGGGAAATTAAAAAGAAAAATGGGTTATCATACTTGTAATGAGCTACAGTGTTTTAAACATTACCTTTTTGTACTTATATTGCTTACTCAAGATTTGTTCATTCAAACTTGATTTGACTGTTGTCAACAGGAATAAAAAAGCACAAATCAATCATTACACAGAGTAGATAAATAATCATCTTTTCTTACAAGACAGATATAAAAGAGAGATTTAATACGTTTAATGGAAATAAATGATGACTTTTGCACTTGGTATGTGGAAAAACTCATGGTATCGAATTTCAAATTTGAAAAGACATATTAGGACTAATGTCAATTTTATTTTTATTTTCAAGGAATTTTCAGTCTTGTCTTAAAATCTAAATTGTAAGTTTGAAAAGTGGGGGTGTGTGTCAAATTTTTCGATAAATGGTCAAAATATTGAATTTTTACACAGAACTTTGAGTATATTGACTTTGACGTTTTTTAAAGAATCGATGATCTGTTTGGGGAAAATACATAAACTAAAGTAATAAATTGCAGTTTGTATCGCAAATTTCAAAGCTGAAATATATGTATAGGGGTATACCGGTATTAGTTGAAATAGAATCTATAAAATCATGCAGATTTAATACATTTCGATTAATCAATCCCTACGCCATAAAATGTAGTCCCTACCAAATCCTTTCAAAANGAGCAATCCCTACGCCATAAAATTAGTGACACATTTTGCATTTTGTGTAATAGATAGGTGGTATTTTTGCACCAATGGGATCAGGATTGAACGAGTAGATACTTAGTTCTGGCACCTTGCACAGCTGTGCTCAAAAGCTCAGGAGGCTAAACTTCCTTATGAAAACGCCAATGTGTGCAAATGCAAGTTTGTGTAAAAATGTAAGATTAAATAAAATCAGCTGATTTCACCAGGCCTCTTTTGACCCCAATTTGATAATTGGGTTAGTGTTCGAATTTTGAAGGAATTATCTATAACAAAGTCAGTTGAAGATCTATAATTGACACCCACAGTGACAAAACGAGTTGATGAAAGAGCTATTTAAACATGACGTCACCATGTGTCCAAACAATAAAGTTTTATTTTTCACAAGTGTCACTTTTATCCACAAATCGCGTTCGAAGTACAGCATTCTGATTAGGATATAATCCTTAAACAGTATAATTTCCTGATTACTTTAATTATTAATTGTCCTTTAACTTTCACATTAATGCAAAGGATATTTATTTATTTTTTAAAATGATCATAACTAATTGTACATTATTTGAAAACCCAGCGGTGAAAGGCAGTGAAACATTTAACTTCCTAAATAAAAAATTAGATTTCATGTGATGTCTATAATTTATTCATTGAACTTATATCAACATAGATTTGGTATCCATTTGTATCACTGTTTTGACAAAAACATGTGTTTAATCCAACTATAAGCTATATTCCCATGCCAAACCATGGGATACGGATAAAATCACGAGAGAAGTCTCTGCTACTAACTTCCAATTCCCTCTCATGCCACGGGCAAATTCAGGCAAAAGCAATCCTAGGACTTAAAATTCTATTTCGTAAAAAAATCTAGAAGATCAATTTAAGCATGCNACGATCTTAAAAAATCCTAGGACTTAAAATTCTATTTTGTAAAAAAAATCTAGAAGATCAATTTAAGCATGCATTGACAATGATTGTGTCTTGAACATTTATTGAAGTATGGAAATAAAACATAGACTGGTATTGTTATTTAAGTAATGTGTAGGTATAGTAATTAAATAGCTAAAATGAATATATCGGCTATATCATCGTTTGTGAAACTGCAATCCAATTCTTTATGATTGTATGGGATGGTCATTATACAGGTTTACATGGCTGTCGCTGCTATCGTGTCTATGCACAGTGTTCCATGTATGTAACATGACAGTAATTGTTCAATAAATATATCTAAAATGATTTTACCAACAATCAAAAAAAGATTTGAAAAAAACAACATTCGTATTGTAATATGGAAAGGTTATTTTGTGTTCACGTACCTAATTTCAATGAGAAGTCATTGTGGGGTAAAGGTAAACATGGATAGAAAGAAGTGTAAATGTATATTTCAATAATACATGTATGAATGACTTACAGTTGACACGTGTCCTTGGGGGATGTTGGGTTGGTTTAATTCACAAGCCACACGAATCCCACAACCATCATACCCTGGCTTACAAATACACTTGTCAGGACAGGCGGCCGTCTCCCGGCTGTACGTGACAGAGAGAGCTATTAATGTCCACACCCAGTACATCATCGTCGTCCGACAGAATGAACTGTTACCCTAACATGAGACCCATGTCACGTGGTACGGAGATCCTCCAATTCTTTGTTTACTCTCACTTCCTGGTCATCATTAGATTTTCCGGACTGAAGTGTATCATATCAATGTTTGTGGACAACTGTTGTAGTTATACATGTTACACACACCACAATATAAAGAAAATATTATGTAACTATGTGTAGGTTATTTAGAACCAAGGGTCAACGGACTGAATCATGACATTTCAGTGTTTTGAAAAACCCCCTTTGTTAGAGGTACCGGGTCAATGTAACGGCATTTAGAACCGTAGAGGATTTCTATCTCGGTGTTCAAGCCACACAAAACCCGTAAATTTACCTCAGTATATTACGTGTATGATTATTAGCATTTATCACAATGTACTATAACAAGCGTTCTAAATAATATATATAATATCATCATGATATTGTCTTCCATTGATCATAGTAAATAATATAATATCATGATGATGAATTATGTGTAAGCTACGAGGTGGATAGTAATCACGATGAGACGCGGAAAAATGACCGCCTTTTGATTCAATACCTCTTTTGATTCAATCACCTTCCCCCCATCCCTGGCTGTGTTAAAAACATCATTGATATTAATATAAACATCAGCAATATTAGTATATTCCCGTTAGATTTGATTGTCTAGTTGGTATCTCAGTCGATTAGCGATTCAACAGACGATCTGCAGATTACGGGTTTAAGTCCAGCAGGGGTTTTAGTTTTATTATTATTATTTTTAACAACTTGACTTTCTACTAAACCTGAATGCGTATACATTCTACATTTTTCTATAGTGCATTCTCCCCTTTGATCCATATCGAATTTCACTGTTGTGTTATCTCCTCTTAATTAATTCATAATTGAATGTGTATATATATGATGTTCAGAATGACAACTATTGTAGTTATACATGTTACACACATCATAATATAATATAATATTATAATAATAAATAAATATTACATATATAATATTATCATAATATAATATAATAT
>CAJDSM010047164.1:4587-14716 GCA_903981925.1 Ostrea lurida | reverse complement strand
CTGAATTATCAGAATGAAATATTTGGAATTGAAAGAAATATTGACAAAGCTGTAAAATTAATTGTCGGCGATAAAATTTATGCACAAAAATCGGAAATGACGAGGAAATACCATGGTAGGGATGTTTGAAATGAAGGGTGTAATTTACTGCAGATCTCTGTGTTGTTTTGAAAATGTACAAATATGCCTATTAAAAGCCATTGGGACCCTATATATTTTTTGTCATTTTTTATTAGCACTTTGAATGACTTTATCAAATGTAGGTGGTCATTTGTTCAAATCAATATAGTAATGGGAGTCGAGAGGGTTAATTAACATTGACGGCCTATGGGAATGAATTGTACCTTTTCCCATACTTGGCCAAGCGCTAATATATAGCTTTATTTTCCCATTGAAATTGATTTTTGAAACTGCCAAAACAATTTACCCACATTATATCCAAAGTATATATATATTAGGCTTGCATACAATATGGATTTCATCTGAGTGTTATTGATCCCATCTATAAACTTTCAAAATAGACCCCCCCCCCTTGTTCACAAACAAAAGATTCTTGCCCAGTATAATACACAAGTTGAAACTGTTGTTAGGTATAAGAAGTTGATGTTTATTCAATTCAATTCTGGTTGAATGTACCCACCCGTGTACACCTGAAAAGAAAAGGAATCGTCTACAACATTACTGTTTAAAAAAGGAAATTGCACTTACTTGCAATGGCACCACTATACATACAGGTTCACAATATATGATTGGATCAGAATTTACAAAGGAAATACATGTATATTGTTTTAAAATATCTGAATTCATGAATGGGGCGTATTTATGGAAAATTCCAGTGGACGTCTGTACCCAAAATTGCTAGAGTTGAGGTCCCCGCGGGTTTTCCCTCATCAATTACCAAAGATTTTTTGTTCTCCTATCATCCATTTCCTGTAGGGTGGTGTGGACTGGGGTGTTCTGCCAATTGATGCAGCGGAAGTCCCCAGATCCTTGTGTCACAAAAACTCTCAAGGGAAAATTAGTTCTGATATCACAAAGGCTTAAATATACTTTTGTTTATTTCATATAATTTAATTTTACTTGTTACAAGCAATTTGATTGGCTGAATACGATTGAGCAACATCAAATTATTTTGGATATCTAACTTGGCTCTTTGTTGACGTCTAGAATGACGTCAAATGCATTGACAGTTATTTGTTTCCACTTTTCGTTGCTCGCAAAATTCGTCCGCCTTCATTCAAATCCTTAATTATCTCGCAAGCATTTCATCACACAAAGTTAAATAGCAATGTTTTAATTAAATTATAAGGAATTGAAGCTAATTTTGACCTATTTATACGATATTAATCTAATTTGGTACAGCTTTACGCTAATGATAATCCGCTTCGCGGATATTACCAGCGTAAACTGCCCAAGTTAGATTATCATCGTATAACATAAGAGTCAAATGCCTAAGTTTTGACCTATGTTATCGATATCATCTAACTTGGTACAGTTGACGCTAAGATATAATCCGCTTCGCGGAATTATAAAGCGTAAAACTGCACCAAGTTAGATTATATCGTATAAATAGGTCAAAAATAGCTTCATTCTTAACAATAAGACTAAATAATTCTAATTTTACTTGTTACAAGCAATTGTGATAGGCTTGAAACAAGATTGAGCAACATCAAGCATTTTGTATAATCTAACTTGCTCTTATGACGTCCTAGATATGACGTCACAATGCTTTTGACGCTGTTGTTCTACTTTGATTGTAGGCAAAATCGTCCCGCCACATCGAAAAATTTCTTAATATCTCAATTATTCACACAAACGTTAATGCATTTTTCAAAATTAACTTATTAAGGGAATGAAGCTAATTTTGACCAGGTTATACGATTATAAATCGAACTTGGTGGAAAGATTTTCTTCAACAGTTCGGGAGACATTCCTAACAACACCAAACCCTTGCGGATTATAAAGCGTAAACTGCATCAATTTTAGATATACATCGTATACACCTAGGTCAAAATTAGCTTCATTCCTTAAAATATCTGAAGCACTTGTCTCCAAATAATGGATGAATTAAAGTTTCGCATAAAAATTCACATGTACATGCGGATATTCCTGTATTTGATATGATATGGATTCCAGCAATGAATATTCATTGTATAAGAAAAGAGATCAAACTATTCAGAGAAGTTGTTGCCAAGCGTTTTACTTACATGGAGTTGGTGTTGTTAGGAATTGTCTCCCGAACTGTGAAGAAAATCCTCCACCCTTGTTTTCAACTGGCGTAATAAGACCACTCTCCAACAGCTTTGGAAGTTGTCTTGGATTGATTCGGTTTCGACCTATACATTATTTTTTTTTCATGGCACTACCACTTTGAGGTGATCATTCACAAATTCATATCCTAAAATATGTAAAATCCATTACAGTTTTCAACATTGAAAACAGATTTAAGGAAGTTGCATCTACATACTACATTATTTAACTTCAGTTTCAATTCAACCATTATTGCAGGCGCGTAGCTGCCATACGCAGAGTACGCAGGCTGCGTACAATCGTTGATTAAAAAAAACCAAACACCTCAAACTGAAAGAGAGAGAGAGAGGAGAGAGAGAAGAGAGAATTAATCATCTATTAAGAGGATGAGAGAAATACTAATCATCTATATTTTTTTTTAAAGTCGGATATAACATAAGCTATATACTAGCTTTTTTACAGATGTGGCGTAAGGGCAGGTCATTTAATGCGGAAGGAAATGGAGAGTTACCGGGAGGAAACCCACATTGTCTGATGGGCGACCACCTACCCTCTCAACATACAATCACTGCTTATCACGGGACGAACTCGGGTCGCAGCGGTGTGCAAGCCAGTGCCTATAACCACTATGCTACCGGTACCCGGACACACAGAGAGAAGAGAGACGAAGAGGAGAGAGAGAGAGAAGAGAGAGACGAGAAGAGAAGAGAGAGAGAAGAAGAGAGAGAGAGAGAGAGACGAGAAGAGAGCAATTCGAAAAAATATTTTCTGCATGACATGGAAGGTTATATACATTCCTTAGCCGGCTCAAAATAACCGCGCGTTGAATATTTTCGATTTATATTTACTTCAGGATCGTGATGTCCATTTCAATTCAATAGAAAGTTCTTTCTGAATTTCAAACCACCATCGTCCGAAGCAGAAAACACTTTGGAGTTCCGAAAAGCCATACATGTGAATTCAAATCAGTAAACACACCAGACATAATTTACTCAGTTACCAGTAGTAACTTACTTGTAGGGACTAAATATAGAAAAGGCCCTATTACATTCAAAGATCTAGGAAAAATTAGGACGATTTCCACTTTCACATATAGTAATACCCCCTTAATCGAGTATACTATAGTACATTAAACGAAAAAGTAGACACACAATTTTCGTACAATACAAAATCAGCCGAATACATACTGTGCCTGAATTAGTATTATTTAAACACAAGAATAATTTTATTGAAAAGTTTTGTTTTGAGCAGGAAATTACACGAATACCCGTTTGTATACACCCAAATTAGGATTCTTATTGGTAAAATCCCAGGAGTTCCGGGCTTCGCCCCTGGCCCCATCAGGGCGAAGCCCCTGACCCACTGGGGCGCCTGCAAGGCGGCCCCAGACCCCTTTGCCGTACTTTGCGTGCACTCATTTTCTATCTGGCTACGCGCCTGTTATGAAAATGACTGGCTAATCAATAAATTAACCTAGAATTATACATAATTCCGCAACTGTCCCGTTATGGTTTTCATAAGTGTTCTGGTCTTACTATCTGGCAACCATCGCTTCCCCTTCACCTTTCTGCTAGTGGAATACAGAATTCTACTTTCTGATTAATATAATGTTTTAGAATTAATGATCCAAAAAGTGTTTTATTTTTCATTGTAATTAGTGAATACAATAAAATCACGCAAGTCATGGGAACACATAAATTTATGACAAAATCAAGTTCACATGACAAGTAATTTACCTTATTCAACAACCATGTACCCTGAATTCAAATTGCATCACCAAAGATCATGGTTATTGACGAGCGTTGATTTCATACCATTCCTTAAAATCCCATACCAGCTTTATAAATGTTTTAGCCTTCCTTCATATACTTCAATCTATGAAATGCAACCAGCAAATCTGAAAATACATCAAAAACTCTATGAGACTAAGTATACAACTATTCACTGGCTGTGCAGTGGAATAGCTCTTTATTCAAACCCGAGGGCAGGGAAACCTTTGGGTATTCATTCTTGTTTCGAGCTACAGTGTTTTAAACATGACCTTTTTGGCAACTTTAAAATTCACGCAAATTTATTCATTTTAGGCTCCATTCGTCTATTGGTGTAAACAACACATAAAGAATACAAACAATCATTGCATGAAATAGATTTTACATAATAACGTTCTTCTACAATACAAATAATAAAAAAAAAACTTTGAATACTTGTAATGAAATAAATAATGACCTTTCTGCACTTGATATAATGGAAAAACTCATGATAACGAATTTCAGGATTAAAAAATTACATTTTAGAAAGTGATGTCAATTCTTAAAATTCACGTAATATTCAGAGTCTTGTCTTCAAATTAGAATGGAACTTTGAACAAGTGAAGGATCGTGTCAAATTTTTAAATATTGGCCAAAAATAGGATATTTTTGCACAGAATTTCGAGTAAATTGAATTGGCTTTTTTAAAGAATATCGTATTCTGTTTGGTAAAGATACCTCAACAAAAATTTAATAAAGTTAACAATATTTGAACTATTTTCCAAGTCTCGCTACTTGTATAATTAAGTTAAATCTGTCAATATATACGAATAGGGTATACAAATAGAGGTCTATACGGATGAAGGAAACCTCTAAAATCAGCTTTTTCATTAATCAATCCTGCCGCCACAAAAGATTAGTCACCTACAAACCCTTTTCCAAATCTGAATTGACACAAAATTTTTTTCAACTGGACTGGGTTCCGTTGTAAATAATGTAATGTGTTTACACGATAGGGGTCTAGTAATGAACCAATAATAACTTGGTGATAGCTCCTGCGCATGTCCAAAGCTCAGCCTACAACATCCTTAAAAATAGTTTTATCCAATATTAAAAATTTTCAATTTTTCTCTGGACATATAAGGTATCTTCCTATTCAAAATAAAACCATATTGTATACATGTTTTTCTATTTACACCCAATACATTCTTACAAAACTTTAATGTGAACTTTTCTCAACAATCTGGGGCTTTAGAATCCCCATATTTCAGATCCATATGATAATATACTTCCAACATATGTATTGCAAAAACCGACATTTTTTGTTCTGCTATTTAAACAATGACTTTAAAAAACTATTATTAATTGAAAATAAAGCTTTCTACTTGAATCTGCGACTGTGTCTTGTGTAGTTTTTCAAAATTTACCATTGTAGCACATAAGTAGGCCTAAAAATTAAAATTTCATTTACATTATCCAAAAGAATATCATTATAATACCATTTTTCGATTCCTTAACATTTACTGCCATTTCTAAACAGTCATTATTTTGTTTTCTGTACACTTAACATTCCAATCCCCTTTTCGTGTAATTTAGATAGAGTATTAACATCTCTGTAGACCCTCAACGCAATCAGATAACAAACCATATCATCAGCGTACATAAGAAGGAAACATGCTTAAATTAAATGTATATCCAATACTAAAACAATTCTCTTCAAAAAACTACTGTTCAATATCTTTAACATACAATGAGAAGAGTGATACGGTGATAACACTTCACCTTGCATAAGACCCACTTTTCAATTTACAAAAATCCACTTAAGAAACTTCGTACTTTTCTCGCAGATTTCGTAGATCTCCATCTTCGCAAGCCAAGTGTCCGATTCGCTTTACTGCCATCTCCCTTGGCAGATTTAGTCGCGACTGGAAATTGCCATCTAAACGGACAATGCGGTTAATCGCTCTTGACGGAAAACGCACTGGGAGTGAACAATTGTATGGTTTTTTTTTATTAGGTGTACATTACTTGTTGCGAGCTTTATATCACCTTTATCTTTCAGGCGTTAAATCGCGTATTAAAACTTGCCTTCTGATCTTTAACGATTCTGCTCTTGGTTGTTTTATGTCATGCTCTCTTCCGAATTTTGTTCAGTCTATTTCCAGCACATTCCACAGAACATGCCTCTTCATTATTGGGTGCGACAATAATAGATAATTCTCTAGTAAATGGTCAAAACTCCAATCTTCTAAAAATTGTAACGTCTTTGTTTTATGGGCAAATACAGTGGCAAGCCACTTCAAGGACAGACTTTTCATCAAACCGAACAGTATGATGGTTGCAATTTGATTGGCATGCTTGGGAAGTCAAAGCACGATATTTTGAAGGCTTAGAAACTCGACTAAATCTGCAAGGGGGATGGACAGTAAGCGAATCGGACACTTGGCTGCGGAAGTAGTAGATCTCCCTAAGGTTATCAAACACAATGGTAAATGTGGGGGGGGGGGGGGGGGGTGTTTCAAATGCCTCTTTCTTTAGAAAGACTAGTTTCCGGACTCATGCTATCTTTATTGCAGTAGCCAGATCATCTTAAATCTGGAATTTATGATTGGTTTGTTTTTTTTTTTTTAGATGTGCAATAAGTTTTTGGTTTTTTTCCTTAAGGGCAAATGGGAGGGGCAAGTGGGAAGGAAGCATGGAGCAAAAACCTGGGTGTTCAGTGCATTGCAACGTCGGTTACCCATGGGTGCTTCTCTAAATTTTATTAATCACGAGCGTGTGTGGACTGAAAACAGTGCTTTGCGACGATTAATTACTGCATTGTATCATGTGCAACAAAAATATAATTGCTTTACGGATTGGAATCTTCACCATTTTAAAGATATTTGAACAATAAAAAAACCGATAGGGATTGGGATGACTCCTGAGATATATGCCCATTCATGACATCCATGTTCAAAACTTCTTGTAAACGGGCCTTAGGGAACACGCAAAACAAGGCATTTAATGCCGCGTCAATGGGCTGGCATTGACAAATGATCAAAATAAAACACTTTAAAAATTGGTGAGGTTAAACTCCTTAACCGATTTAGCAGATTTGGAAACATACTAGTAAACGGGCTTCTTGTGGTCCCTAGAGGGGCTTTTTTTCGTGAAGTTAAGGTAGATCTCTACATCGTCAAAATGGCTGACTTCCTTTCGAAACATGGATGAAAATATCACTATCAGGGTTACATATCAATTCATTTCAAATTCAAATACCTAGCTGAGTAGCTCAGTAAGTTCGCGGGTTGCCTTCTGAACTGCAGGTCGCGAGTTTGATTCCAGCAGGGGTTTTAATTTTTTTTTCAATTTGATTTCTACTAAAACTGCATTTTTTGACGAAATTGAGTGAATTTAAATCCTTTTATTTTCAATATCCTCTATTTTTCATCCACGCCAAATTTCTCCGGTGTAGCATTCCACCTTAACATCCTTCATTCAGTAGGATATCAAAGGAAAACACTAGAGGTAAATTATATTGTATGGTAAATTTGATAACGAAAAATGCTCGATTCCATCACTCTCCAGTTGACCGAAATATTACAGGTAGAAACATGTCTCAATGAACAAGGGTATTTAAATGTTAAATATATCCTCATAGCATAAATTTGAACTCTTTTAGTCAAGCAATACACATTTAAATGATCATCAGTTGACCGAAAATTACATGCATAAACATGTCTAAATATAAACATCAATATCTACTATATTCTAGATGATCTCAAGGAAGAGAGAGATGTAAAATCCTTGAAATATGATAGTACATGCATTAAAAAAAAAAAACCAAAACAAGGTGTCACTTCTTATCAGGTCACTTGCTATACTAAGAACATGAAATTGCTGAAGTCTGTGTTCATGCTATTGTTACTACATGTATGTCTGATTACCAGATGATTGATTAATTCATAATTATATATTTACATTTATGTTAATCCCCTAATAAAAAGCATTGAATCTATTTTGATGATATGTCTCTATAAATGCAAAACCTGAATTCACCTAAGTTGGTTTGGGGTATGAGTACAAGACTACTCTACAGGGTTTAATAATATGTAAATTTAGGTTGAAAAATGTATAAACTGTGACAATTTGATGTTTTTATTTTCAAGAAAAAGATTAATTATAATATTTGGTTATTGATTTTTTGTTTTTATTTTTGGCACTCCTTTTTATCGTGTAGCGAAATTGACACCATGAGTGCTAAAATTCACAGTTGCTGTGTTCCCTTTTTTTCGTGGGTACATTTCATTGTGACGTAACAATTATTACCTAATGACTGTTCCATTGACCGCTACTTCCCCAAAGGATTGAGCGGAACGTTTTAAAACTATACACAATAAAGCACAAACAATGCATTTTCTAAGAATGTAAATATAAGCAATCAAATTATGATCTTATCTGGAAAGAATGTAGTCCTAGTAAGTGCAACGGTGTGTGCAAACAAATTTTCATAACGCGCCTACATAGCCTCTTCGCAAACCTTCATGTTTTAATTAGCTGGAAATCGTGTAAATGTCGGAACCGGTGACGGTGTAAACTTCGATCGACGTTTCAACTCAAATAGGCCTATATTAACAGTCTTAGGTCACCTTAGAGTAAGTCTTCGTCCGTCGTCATGCGACGTTCGAAAAGCATCTCACAATAATGAAAAACTAAATGGATATCTGGAATGAGCAGGGAGCCTTTTATCACAATTGTAAATGTCATGATCTCAGGGGATTTGGGTATTAGGTTGGGGCCCAAATGGTCAGTGATGAAATGTGTTATTACCACTTGCGTCTCTAATGTAGATACAATGTGAAATTTCCTCGTACCCGATAAAATTTGTATCGGCTCTCTTGATCTTATGACAATTCGCCACAAACTCATAGTATGTGAATTAGAAAAACCTTACTTAATGTAACACACGAATTTATCCCTATCGCAGTGAAAAAACTTTTCTTTAGCAATTGAGAGTCAATCTATCTACGTCGGCAGTCCTTTTAAAATATCGATTTCATCACACTAAGCCAAACATTTCACTACTATCACAAATATTGAATGGGGTGAGAAGAAATAAAAGCACCCACAGCAGATCTGACATATCTGTTCGAATGCTTGATATATTAACTAATATACCTATGCGACTGACACTTTATATCATAGGCGTGTGCCTTTGAATTCTATCGCCAATTCCTTCTATGTATAATACCACTTCACATCTTATGTAGGTCTCTTCAGATTATCGAAGCGCCATGCATGATCGTTGAACTTTAAAAGCAAGACAACTATACCAAATTATCTGCAGGTTATAACGAATCTCGTTTAAGTCATCATATTCCCAATTCTACGGGCGAATGACCTTGTTTCCCATATGTGACTGATTTATTTCATACCGTTGTTAGACCCATATCTCACTAGATTTTGACTGTACCCCGTTACTTGTTCGACTACGAATAACTGCGGTGTACCCAGTCAGCAAGGAGCTTACCCTCCAGTGCACCTGAACTGTCTTCTCTATGTCGCGAGTCATGCGCCCTACACTCGATTTTATAATGGTTTTTGGACTATGACATACGAAACAATTGATTACTTCCATTTATATTGATTAGTATATCCCTAAAAGAATGGCCGGCACCGGGCGAGGAAGGCAATATTATTCAGTCCCGGACTAACAAAAATCAACTCGTTGCCCGAAACACAGTCAATAATCTATTTTATATATGAAAAACATCAATAAATAGTTTGCTATATTGAGAACAATGATCTTATTATCCTCTACTTAAGAAAAACACTCAACTGGTATATTGCTCCTACATTGAAATATTAACTTACAAATCCATGTACATCTAAAAACTGTATTACTTCTAATAGGTGCCACTATCCGTGTCTTGCATCGAAGTAATATTCTTAGCATTAATTAATTGACGATTATCTTTTTAATGTACGTCACGTTTGCTTTTATCCCATTTTTATTACTTGTCACACTAAACATCTTCTTGTACCAATAACATCTGTATATTAAGGTGAGAAAAAAACCTATGCTCAAATATAGAAATTAGATGATCGCGTTTATGTTTATGTTTTTTCTGTCGAGTCAATATCAATCC
>CAJDSM010047163.1:4903-15389 GCA_903981925.1 Ostrea lurida | reverse complement strand
CATTAGTTTCCCCTTATAAAACAATTTTCCAACAATACAAAATATGAACTCTATATATGCTCTTGTTTATTGAAGGACATGCTTTAAGGGTTATCCCCTTCAGGTTTAGATTTATGTAGTAAAACTTTAAATTTTTCTTTTTTTATCTTATAGTTATGTAATTAATTTATGAAAGAAATGGTACTGTTGGCCTATTTAGATTGTCAGAACAAAACAAGTGTGGGTTACATCAGAATCGACTTTTGAATAATTTTGGTAGAACAATAGAATAAATAGATATGAAAAATTTTAATGTTAGCAGTTTAGAAATGCCGATTTTGTATATGATCAATTTCGTGATATTAGAATCAGGTAGAAACACTAGGTTAGGGAATTGGCCACATATGTTGTTGCTTGACATATTTTTTTCCTTTATTAATTTTTATCGTATGGAATAGCAATTTCATTGCGAAGGTTTTAATTTTTTGATTCCTTTAGAAATTTTTTCTTCATGTGAAAGTTTAATGAAATAAGATTTTTGAAAACTGAATAACGAGGGTGGATTTTAATTATAGTATTACAAACCAATGAATTAAAGTATTACCTTTGCCATCAATATATCGTCGACCTCGTTATCTCAAACTTGATGGGATCAGAAAAAGTTGATATCATGTTCGAGATATTTGAGGTAAATATAAGAAATAGGTGGCTGGGACTCAATCCAGTTCGATAACATGGTATTGAGAGTTCCCGTGTTCAAATATCGAATCTGTTGACATCATATGACACATTCTACTATTTTGAGTTTTTGGTCCAAAGGTTATATCGTGTAAGGTCATTAATGATTCTATTAGACAATTCTTAGCTGGAACGGTCTCTCTCAAAGAATTGTTAAGCGAAGGAAACAAGGGACATAGATTTTTGAAGCAATTTCTGAATTGTTTTTGTTCATTTTATAAGAACCACACATATGTAAAGCTATGATTTCAGCCAGGAATAATTCAACAGTTTGATTCTGAATAATTTCCAAAGAGTCCAACGTATGATATGTACAGCCATGTTTTGAAACTTAATTTTTTTATCTTAATATTATGAAGCCGAACAGATTCAAAGCTAACCTTCAAGTAAATTTATAACACCTTTGCCAATAACTGATGGATAGTAATCGATCTGCATATCATAATAATATGATACTATATGAATTGTATAACATAAAAATTAGAAGGTTTTTTCCAGTTTTAATTTGGTTTGTAGTTACTGGTATTTCACAAGCTTGTTTTCAAAACACAATTCTCTCAATCACATCTGAGAATAGCATTGTTTTTTTAAACCTTTCAGTTAGCCCACAATTGTCTATTAGTTAATTTATAGACAGTCTTGCTTGCTTTGGAGTATTTTTGCCCACAGAGAATTTACTATTTTGATAACTTGTGCACACAGTTGTTTTATGGCATGCTTTCTAAATGATATTCCATTGCTACAATTGTAGTGAATGGAATGAAAAATTTTGGAGATGGGATGATTGTATGTGATCAACATGGTTTAAGTTGCATACTTTTATGTATGTGGTACTTGCGTGTCTCTATATGGTATATGGTTATTCTTTAAGTTTTATCATTCTTAATCCTCACATGATTTTTGTAATTGTTATATGAGTTCAGTTGCTGTAAACTCTTAGCTGAAATTGGTGAGTCTTGGAGGACCCTTCCTCCTTGCCCCTGTGATCTCTCTCATAGTAGATCTCTCTCATGCTTACTCTCTCTCTCGCTAGTTCTCTTAATAGCTAGTCTTCTCTCAGTAGTTTCTCCTCGATAGCTAGTGCCTCACCTGTGTCATTTGCTTTATGTCAAATCATAAAATGTGAAAGACAAATTTTACATGTATTATCTGTAACAGATCAAATGTTGAGATGAAGATGGCTTATTTTTATTTGTACGTATGTTGGTGATATTGATCTCGACTTACTTGCTGGTTGAATCCCGGCTTATGACCTTCCCTTTCATTAACATATATAGTGGGTCATAATGCACATTAGTCAGATGTTAGCTAATGTTATTTGCTGGCAGTATTACGAACTAAATAAATGATCATTACTAGATTATATATATTATATCCTCTGATTATCAGATGAATAAATAGTTATTAAAATTGTCAATATGAAAGATTATGTGGTCACTTCCATCTTGAGGATTGGAAAAAAAATTCGTTACATAAAGCTACCATGGCTGTGTGTTTAAACATTTGACTCTACACTAAATAGTACTTGCGATACTTTTACAAGATTATTTAGTTGAGGTAAGAAATGTATAAGCAAATTAATTATGTATGAAAACAGTGGTTAATTTTTCCTTGTACATTTTGATACGTTACATCTTTTATTCTAAAATTACAGGAATGACGTGCATGGTTATATTGAATTATACCAAATCAAGTTAATTTAGATATACCCCGTTAATTCCTTTGGGGACCATGCCATTAAACTGAATTCCCCTTCTTTTTTTCTTTCATTTCAACGTTGTTTGTTACAGAACACGTGTCTGTGATAAAATAAGATTGGGATACGATTCATTACTGTTGATATGGGTCTTAGCGTATTCTTAGTCAGATTTGATTTATAAGTGCTAATTTTAAGCACTGATTATGATTATGAAGATGTGTTCTCGCAACGTGTGTGCATACAATTGTAACGGTAGGTTATAAAATTTGTTTGCAACCGTTGCAGTTTGAGACTACTCTTTATAATTCATAATTTATTGTTTTTTATTTTAGAATGATTTGTTTGTGTTTTATTTTTAATGTTTTTTTAATTTCCGTCTTTTGGAGGTAGCGTTCATGGACTAGGTAGTATTGTTATCACCAATGAAAGTCCCGAAAAGATACAGCAATGTAATTTACGCACTATTTTCTATCGTACCCAAGGAGTTGAATAAAAAATATTATACCAAGTGTTCAAGATATCGAAGTTCAACTGTATGCACACCATACAATATTGAACACAATCTCTACATATTTTGATTTTATGGTCCCCAAAAGGCATTATATCCAGTGTAAGAATCACTCTAATGACTATCTATTAGACAATTCATTAGCTGTAAATGGTCCTCATCCTCAACAGAATATTGTCTAAGCCTAAGGAAACAAATGGGACAATAGATTTTGAAAAGGCCACATTTGCTCTTCCCAATTATGGCTTGTCGTGCTACACGCCCCTGATTATTCAAATTGTATGCACACGTTCAGTATATGAGAACATCATTCAATAATATATCTTGCTTATATTATTCTTAGAAATGCACTTGTTGTGCTTTATAATGTATATTTTTTTAAACTTTCCGCTCAAATCCTTTTGGGGAAGTAGCGGTTCATGGAACAGCCATAGTAAGTAATTGTTAGTCACAATGAAATGTAACGAAAAAAATGACGATGTGACATTTACGCACTATGAATGCCACTCCAGGTACACGTACAAAGAGTGCACATTAAAACAAAAAAATTAATAACCCAAAGTATTAATATGATTTATTTTCTTGAAAATAAAAACATCAAGATTGTCAAAGTTTATATACATTTTTCAACCTAAAAGATTATATATTACATAGTTTAAAGCCCTGTAAGTAGTTCTCTTGTATCATCCACCAAACCAACTTTGGTGTTCGGTCTTTGTCAGTTATAGGCACACATACTATCACAAATAGATTTCTAACGCTTTTATTAGGGAAAACGTAAATGTGAAATATTTCATAATGATAGATTTCACAAAAAATTTCAGAATGTGCTTCAAAATCTATTGTCCATTTTGTTTTCCTTAAGGCTTAAGACAATATTCTGTTGAGGCATGAGGACCATTTAACAGTCATTGATGTCTAATTACATAGTCATTAGAATGATTCTAAACTGGATAAATGCTTTGGGACCATAAAATCAAATATCGTAGAGATTGTGTTCAATATGTATGGTGTGCATACAGCTTGAACTTCGAATCTTAGAACATGTATCGCTAAACACATGGTATGTCAATGATTTTGAGGTCCAGCACCTATTTTTTAGTATTTTACCCTCAATATCTTCGAATTCATGATATTTCGAACTTTTTTCTTTCACATCAAGTTTGAGATAACGAGGTTGGACGTATATTTGTTGGTAGGTATACTCTTATAATTTTATGGGTCTTGTAATACATTTTTAATTTAAAGATGTCCTTCAATAAGACAAGGAGCATTTATATAGAGTGTCTATTGATTGTTGCAGAGGATAATTTTTTGGTATAAGGGGAACTAATGTGGAATTTTATTATCTAGCTCCTGCCCGAGAGGAAAAATATGTGCAGGCTGTTAAAATATTCTTTACTTCGGGAGCACTTAGAGAACACTGTGATGTGTATTGGTGATGACAGGATTGATGAGAGAAATCCGTCGGTGCTGGGATGGCTTTAATGCTCACTCAAGTGAAAATGGCAGTTTTTTTTTTTACTGATGAAACGTGAGAGTCTGTAGAAATTGTTAATCGATTCCTGTTGGGTTAGAGTTAGAGTTAGGCTAGGTGGTACATGGTAATAATGGGCCATATACTGAAAAAGCATTCTTTTTTTTTAATTGGTTTTCTCGACTTGTGAAATCAATATAGTAATGAGCAGAAAAATACTGCTTTTTTCTCCCAAAGCTAAACAGACTCTACAGATTCATATACTGAATTGCAAATTTTTTTAAGGTGTTGCACACCAAACAACTGATGAACATCTCTCTCATGAGCCTGCTTGGCATGGTGATAATGGTGAAATGAATCTACTGAAACATAAAATATGATCATGGGATGGGCTTTTAGATCATTTTAAGGGGGGGGGGGGGAACATGGAATTTTTGTTTAGAACTTTCTCCTTAACTTCTGAATGCTGAACATTGAGCAGACAATAGGACAACAACAGTGTTAGCATTCCTCGCAACAGATTTGTACCAAAAGTCATAGAAACCTTCCTTTCGGACTCTTGACCTTGAAAATAATAGGTTCATTCTCTGCTCCATGTGGCAACATCGAGTGTAAAAACTTGAATCTTGAAATTGTCTGATGATAAGCGGTGTCTTCTATCTTGTCTGAAAGGATTTAGGCAACTAGTGACTCTTAATCTTTGACCAAACCTTGAAATCCATAAGGTTCATTCTTCATGGGCAACAATTTGGGAGGTTTATGTATTCTATGATGAAATTGCTGTGGTCCTTCTTTCTTGGTCATAAGAATTTTGTCAAAAGGTCAGTCAGTGACCGTTGACTTGAAAACATAGGGTTCATCTCTCCCAATCTGATTTAAATCAGTTCCTAGATCCGCTCACTTCAGATCGTCCACATGTGGTAGCGATCTAGTGGATCTAGAGCTGATTTTTTCGAGATTCTCTCTCCATTACTAGGCATACTGTGGAAGGTTTTGATGATTCTACTGTTGAACTGCTGGGTCCTGCTATCATTATTCAAAAAAATTTTAGTCAACAGTGGACCTTGATCCTTTGGACCCTTTGTCGTGGAAATTCAGTAGGTTCATCCTGTCTCCATTGGCAACATTGTATGGAAGTGATTGACTACGAGCTTCTCGATACATGAATGTCACCTCCTTCTATCTTCGTCCATACTGTATCCGGGACACATACACCAACCCAGCTGCAGGGTACTCGATTGCACATGTATTTTCATTCTCGTTCTTATATTTTTTTTTATTTGTGTTTCACAGCTATTTTATTTTAATTCTTGTTTTTGTTTATGGTATTGCTTGTCTTTTGTCTATCTTTTTTCCATTCTGGTTTCTTTCTCTATAGCCATCTTTTTTTTAATGTGTAAATTTAGAATAACTTACATGAAACTTATGCCTTTGTCTTATGCTACCATTTTTTAAGGTAAGAATGTTGTAATAATATATTGAAACAGAAATGTTGTGGTGTGTTAAATTATATATAACTAGTCGCAACCGTAATGATCTCTCTCTGTTCCTCTGTGGTGGGTGTGTGTTGGTGTGTGGTCTGGAGATGTGTGGAATGATGTCTCTGTGTGTCGTGGTGGTGTGGTGGTGGGGGCATGAGTAAATGGGTGGGGGGTAGTGGGAATGGTGGATGCGGTGTGGGTGATGGTGTTTGCTTGTGTTCGTTTCTGTTTTTTGGAGGTTTGATTATATACTCCCGTAGTGTAAAAGGTTTAAGTCATGGGGAGTGTGTTGGTGTTTTAATTTTTTATGTGGTTTGTTATTATTTTCAGGTTTTTTAGACGCTTTAAGGAGTGGGAGAAGGTTCTTTTAGGGGATTTTATTTGATTTATGTGGTGGGTATATTGACTTATCTTGGACGGTGGGTCTGGGGCGAGATTTGCTCTCTGTCACACTATTTCGGTGTTTATTCTTTGCCAGTTATTTGGGTTTTTATTTTCGTGTGGAGGTTGTTATTGCTGGGTAAGACTTGAGATTAGATATCGCTCCCGTTCTTTTGTTTGCTTTGGTCAGTGTGTGGGATGTATGTACAGGTATGTGGTTTTTTCACGCGTCCTTCGTGTGTCTAGGGCTCTGGTGGGGGGTTAGTTGGTGCCGGGTTTCGCTTTTTTTGGTTTATTTTTTACTTAAAGGGATAGTTACTGGTTAGACTTTGCCAGGCTGGTGAGAAGTTTTCATTCTCAATAGTTTTTTTCGTTTTTTCTTTTTGGCGTGCTGCCAGTAATTATGTGGGGGCTCAAGGAATTATAGGTTTAGGAAGTCTCCTTTACTTAATCTCCTCTGTGTATGGTTCGCTCTATAGTTATGCTAGGTGTACTGTGTTGGGGGAGTTACGATTATTTTTTAATTTACGATATTTGGGTGTAGTTATAGTAGTGGGTATACTCCAGGTAGTTATTTTCTACACTTAGGATTCGATAAGGATATACCTCACTAGATATGTCCTTTTTATGGGTGATTGGGAAGATTTCGTCAATCGTTGATAGGTTATCTTAAATTCAGGGTTGCTTGATAGTATCCCACGGTGAGTAGAGTGTCTAGTGGGGCGTTACATCTGTGTTTGTGGATACTGAGTCAGGGGTAGGTCTGAGTTGGTCGATAGGGGAGTAGTGGTTATTTTTGAAGGTGGCAGATTTTTATGATTTTTCGGAGTGTACTTTTTTTTTTGATATAATATTATAATAAAAGAAAGATTAGATTTTTCTTGTCAGTTTTTCTTCCTTTTTATGTTTTTTTTTTTTTTAGTTTTTTTTTTCTTTTTTTCTTTGTGTAATAGTATTCTTCTTTTGATATGATTTTTTTTGTATTGTGTAATTCACTACTTACTTTGTGGTTAATCTATAATCTTAGTTATCTTAGAATTATATGCAGTTATTTCTTGAATGTTTTCTGTCCGTGTTAGTGGAGAGAGTTTTGATACAGAGTTCAATAACCTCTTCTTCCTTAATAGTTCTTTTTGATGATGATTATAACCTTGGTGTTCAATGAATTGGGTTTTTTTTGCGCTATTTATCTTACGCGAGCTTTCCAAGCGATAAATACTCTTCCCAAAATCACCAAAATATATATATGACACAATCCGTAACACTCAACTACCCACTATCAATCAGCTACTCAACAAAATCTAAAACCTAACTCAAATCTATAATACCAGACTTTATACTTCAAGAGTCCCACTCCATAAACAGTAAACCCCTAGATATCTCCGTTCTTGTTGAGGTTATATTTCATGTTATATATAATAGTTATATTATCATGTGGCCGAAAAAGTGCATATCTAGGGTGTATCCAACATATTAGAAGTAGTTATTAAAAATATAATGTAAGTATATAGGTTTCCTTTTATGCAAAGTTACCCCCTCTCGTTCTCGCTTGCAAGAGCAATTTTTTTTAGATACTTTTCCGTATTTAGCATTCACTGGCTTCCACCCGGTATGCAATATACGTCCTCATACTGAGTGTTGATTCTCGGTCCACTCTTAATGCACTATCCTTATTTCATATGTCTTACCATTTACATGAAGTTTCATTGAATTCTATAGAATGCTCATTAATACTCACACATTCATAATGTAGTAGCTGTTCCATTTACTACTCTACCTAGCTTACTTATCTAACATAGGTTATTCTCGCATAACTAGAACCTATTATATAATATTTTCAAAAGTCAAATCAATCCACACATATATAGTACTCCATATTTTCAAAATTATAATCTTTAACAATGTGCGGCTTGTAAATTCTATTATTTATAATTTGTCCTTTTTAAAATATTTCAATCTTTTCAGCATTTATTTATATAGTAAGCTTATATTATTTATCCGTATATAACTATAGTTATATCAAAATATAATTCTCCCTTCTTTTTATGTATTTTTTTACCATGACCTAACCTTCTGCTTTCTTCGCATGAAAATACCCATTATAGGCCCTCTCCTCTTCAGGATTAACAAAATTCACTTCCTAAAACAGAATATTGCTTTATCTCAGCCATCCCTGTAACTTACCAGGAACCCTCCGATACAGATAAGTTAGAGAGCGAAAATGCTATGCGAACTCCAGACCCCAATTAAGTCCATGGTTCAAACCAGGTCTTTTTTCACAAAAAAAAGGTCACAAGCGACGGTTTGACACTCTTCTACCATTTCCGCACAGCTCCGCCATATATTCAAATGCAAGAAATAGAGCGAGGCACTACCTAAAAACAAGTTACAAAAAAGCGGGGCGCACCAGGAGTGCACCATTAAAGAAACAAAATTTCACATATCTTCTTTTTCATGCTCGTCATCATAATCTACATCTTTCCTAAAAGTCTAGAACAACACATCAAGTATTCACGACCACAAATGACAATAACTCATATATTATAAAGCCACCACGCTCGGTCGCTACAAAGTTCAACCTGACATACCTAATCTTTCGCTCTACCTTACACCGGTATTCATAACGATCAACCCATCTGGCAAATTTGCTTGACACACACACCAATCAACCAAAAACAAACCGACCCAAACAAAAAACCCAAATTACAACAAATAAACTAAACAGAAACCAAAATAAGGCATTTCCATGTTAAAAAAGTCAGGTATTAACACGCGACACCGTCAAACCGAACGCACATTGATTTCATCACAAACAGTAGTATAATCCCAAACAGCCTAGATGAAATAACAAACTACCGACGAACACATATGTATATAAAATATTTTCTACGTAATGCGCGCCGAGTCCCATTTAATCAACTAACCAATGCTGACTCTATGATTAGTTCCCCCAATTGAGAACAGCCAATCCCCGGATCCACTTCTTTTGAGGAACAAAAAATAGGATATTCGTCGCACGCAGGAAGAGAAAGGAAAAAGTGGGACACAACAAAAAACACAACCCCCAGAACCAAACAAGGAACAATAACCAACAAATTTAAAACACCAGAATAAACAATTTTTCCTCTAATACAACTTTTGAACATTAGCAAACTCACAAAATATTACCAACAAACATCGGAACACAGCAATTACCACCATCAAAACGATCTGATCTTCCTCCAAGCAAGAAACTACCAAACAAAAAGACCTAATTAACAATCAATAACCCCTGCGAACAACCAAAAACCAAACAAAAACCACAACACAAAAACCCACCCTACGACCACCCTCAACAATCCGCAAACCCCACTCTAACCGGGTCACAAGAAAGAAGAGTCCCACACACATTTATACCTGATAAAAAACACAATGAAAAACTCTAGACAAAGTCAAAAATAAAACAAGAAACTTTAATCACTACAGATTTGTCACATCAATTTACCCCAAATTCAGTTACACTATTATTACCAAGGGACACTATACTAATAAGAGATCCCCTACAAAATTTAACCAAAAACAAAGCAAGAGAACCACCGGAACGGATGATACTAAATTATACATTTTTTATCCACTATAAACTCAATTTTTTCGTCTAAAAATTTACTATTTGACGATGGATAACAATCGCAGTCAGTTATCCGCCAAAATGGTGTGCACTTTTAGGAACACATCCCAATCTACAAAAACAACCGAGCAAACCCAAACAAACACAAAAAAAAACGCCAGACACATACCGACAAAACAACAAACAAACAAAACATCAACAACGCCCTAGCATATATGCCCTCCCTCCGCCCCACCAAGATTCTAGCAGTAAATCCACCATATGGTCCATATATAACCTCGAAACGAGGGCCCTTGTCTACCGTCAATACGTTGCCAAAACAAAAATCTCTTGCAAATAGCGCGTCTTTACGCATAATGCTATCCCCAAGGAACATTTCACACAGCAGCTCAAAAAAACGATCTCTCAGGTCAATCCACAATTTTTCACAACGCGAAGAATAATGAGCACAAGCATGAAAATGCCGCATTCACCAACAAAGGCTAGTTACACACTATGCTCTCCAAAATCCTTGCAGCTTACTATGATTTAGTTGTTTGAAGCCAAGAATATGGCTCATAATCGAAAAAAAATGGCGCATCTAGGAGACTCTTTGGCCACACAGATGATTAAAGTG
>CAJDSM010047159.1:6990-22765 GCA_903981925.1 Ostrea lurida | reverse complement strand
ATGCTCTATCCAAAATTGCGATTTAAAAATATCTTATTTTTAACATTTGATAATCATTTTCTTCGAGTTGCTTATGATATCATTTATCCACAATGGTTAACAAATTCCTGCCTTTTTTATGGTGATTGGCGAGATGGGATCGAAGCTCGATCAAAATAACTTAAAAACAACCAAAGGCATAAATTAAATAAACTAATGTATACCTTTTGATATGATACCAAGAAGTAATCGAAATACAATATTCAGTATATTTACTGTCCATATTTATCTTATCATTTTTTTAAAAAATAAAAAATTAATTTCACATGCGAGGGTGTGTGTGGTGTGTGATGTAATTTTGAGAAAACGATAGTCTTTTTATACCAAACAAAAAATAGTAATGCTTATCATATTGACACTTACACTATGAAATCCAAGAGAAACCTTAATTATGATTTTCAAATATTGCTTAAAATTTAAAACTAATAAGTTCAACATGACGCGAATGACAGCAGTTAATTGACACAACTGATACGGAATTGGACCATGAGGTAGCGTTTCTTTCGTAAGCCATCTTGACTACAATAATACATCCATTGAAGAAATATTTATTTATTATATTGCTGAAAGACTTATCAATAAAATGCAATAATGATTTGTGCAAATAATGTGATTATATACTTTAGTGACATGCACGTTTTCCATCCAGCGCGATGTTTTTTCCAAGCGCGTAAATGATCAAGATATGTTGAAGTCGTTAAACCGGGGATGGATGGAAATTACAACAGTTTTGTATCCCTCAGTAATCAGGTCCAGCACAATCTCTTTATTTAGCTAATTTGATGAAAGGTTTAAAATAGCTAAATCAAGCTATTTCAAATAGCTTGATCTAGCTATATAAAGCTAAATAAAGAGATTGTGCTGGACCTGGACTAATCATTTTTAACATGATGCACCTTTGAAAGGAGAAATCATTTCAATAATTAAGTATTTGGAACTGGGCAAACGACTGTACACAGGGTACCAAGATCGGGACCAAGACGGCAAGAGACGACAACGACCCCTTCAGCCAAAATAAGAAAAGATAGCGGCTCAGATCAGTATACCCTCCAGCATTTTCCTCCAAAAATATCATACTAGAGTTTGTAACACCTTCACTACAAATAAGAGATTGTGCGCATACCTTCCTCCCGACAGTAAGACATCGCTAAAAACTGTGATTACTGTCAATTTTAGTTTGACTTTCCGACAGCATGTGCTAATGGGAATTCCGAGCCCGACTTATAATGGTGGCGTTCGCGTGTTTGACACTAAGATTTTTACTATACTAGTCCTCAGGACTAGTGAATTATATAATTGACTAGTCCTGGTGTTTGATAAATAGTCCGGCTGACGAGGGGGCCTGCTGGTGGGGGTCCGGGCCTCCCCCGGAAAATTCAGTTTAAAATCTGGATGCAAAATCATGCATTTCCATAATTTTGAACAAATTAAAGAATAATTTGACCCCACACCTACCTCTATTTTACTCACATAAGATCAACTGTTGGAAACACCTGGACAAGATTTTACATTTTCAATTTTTAACAACTGGTTTTACATCAAGTCCAACACATATAAAAAGTCACACCTTCATTGATGAAATTCATCATCATTTCATCAGCATCATGTACAGCGTTTCAATATTTAGTAGTCCACCGACACTATAAAATGTATATTTTGTAGTCCGCCGACAAAATTACTATCCTCGGGCTACCGACTAGCTTAGTGTCGAACCCTGTTATCAAAGTAAATAAAATGGTAATTTCTACGATATATCAACATTTTTGGCACAAAAAGACTAACATTGTATAGCGACGCACTGCACTCATAATTACAGTACGGGGACAGTACAACGAATGAATTATGGAGAATTTATCAGATGATTTTCGTGTTTCACGGTCCCACCCGAGAACACTTCACTCCATATTAGACGTCACCAATGCCGGTGAAGGGCGCAAATTTAGACCTATCTCGACACTCGGGCCTTGATCAGGAAGATCTTATCGTTCACACCATTCGCTTACTCCGGGCTCTGGACACGGTCTCGTTTATTTCCGTCCTCATCCAAATTGACCAGTCCCCATATATCAGTCGCCTCTTACGACATGCCATAAGGATGCTGAGACCGTATTCTAACCCGACCCCCACGTCGTTAAAAAATATAATGAAATGAGCGTGTACTCGTATTCAAAATATACTTATTAATATTAAATGGCGAGTTCTTGGAAACATTCTAAGCCCAGCTACAACTAGTACCCCAAAGTATAGGTTGAGACGCCACCCCCCCCCCCCCACCCCTCTGCTATCAAGCTACAATTACAAATATGACCACTCAGCAACGGAGTGAAATTGCCCACCGTATACTATTCTAATGCAGATTAGTGTACGCACGTCTATTCAACGCCCCCCCCCCCCCCCCCACCCTCGCGGAATTAGTTAGTTCAAAATTGCATTGTATTTTCAATGCGCACTTAACAATTTAGTAATTACATATACATGTGTAACGTTGTCCAGCCGACGTTCATACTTGGCAAGTTACCGCGATACACCCGGATTTGTATATTTTTAAATTTCTTTCTAAAACAAGTGAGACCTACATTATGTCTGGACCTGCGCATCGCTCCACTACTGTAGAAGCCAAAATATATTCGTCGTTGATTCCCCCAAAATTTGTCGGTATTAATTTCGTCGTTTCAGACCGCTTCAGGACCGCTCTGTAGTTTATCAACAGGTGGATAAAAATTCTTCATGGATTTAATTTTCGTGATTTATTGCTACCAACGAAATTATACGAAATTTGTTTACTAGGGATATCATTTAAATATTTGTAAAAAAAAAAAAAAAAATTCTGTCAGTTCAGCATGCGTGTTTAAATCCCCTAAAAACCATATAAATTTCTTGAAAATAAGTTTAAATGATAAGCTAATATATGATGATTTTGAAATATTTAGTCAAAGGGTCATGTCATTTATGAGATTTAGAAAATTTCTAAGTTTCTGAAGCGCATAACTTCATAAAATTTTTAGAGTCTCAATATTCCGCTATATATGCACATACTACATATGACATTTCTTACTGTATACCAAGTTTCATTGAATTTGTTGGATAGTTTCAAGAGGACTTTCATACAAGAATCATTTAGTGAGGATTTCACAAATTTTCTAAGTTTGAACGCATAACTCATAAAATTTAGAGAATCAATTATTTCTGCTAATATGCACAACTACACTATGATGTTCGTACTGTATACCAATTTTCATGAATTTGTTGATAGTTCAGCAGAGATTAGCGAAAATCGAACACCAAGATCATTTATAGGATTTTCACAAATTTTCTAAGTTGAAGGGGAATTACTTCCCGTAATAATTTACAGATCAATATTTCCGCTATATATGCACAACTACATATGATGTCTACTGTATACCAATTTCGTTAATGGAAAATTTCAGAGGAGTGCAAATAACAAAGATCATTTATGAGATTTTCTAAGTTGAAAGGCATAACTCTGTAAAATTTAGAGGATCAATATCCTCTAAACATGCAAAACTACATATATGTTCTAATGTATATTAAGTTTGTTGTATATTTGGCGTTGCGTAGTTTCAGAGGATTGCAATACAAGCTTATTGGGACGGACGGACGACGGAGTACCGACTCCCTAGACCTGCTTCCCGTTTGCGACCGCAAGGTAAAATAATAGCCTGTTACCTAGCAAACTATTCAAAGTACACAATCAAATATATTTTACTACGACTTGAAAGAATCACGACAAATAATCACAAATTACCATTAAACCCTACATTCCTTATCTCCCTATGAAACTCTATATAATTCGTAGTCTGGCCGATATTATTTTCGCCACATACCTGACACTTGGTCTCTTTCCAATGTCCCTGACACTTTGTCCCTCCCAAGTCCTTGTATAGCTACTGCCTGGTTTACTGCCTCACCCAATCTCTAACCAAAGTTTACAATCTCAACCTGACAACGGTTACAGGCTTATCAGCCCTTTTACCAAGTGTCAGAGTGAAAGCTTGTAAACGACTGTTTAGAGAACACTTGGGGTAAGCAGTAACCCGGATACCAGTGTAGCTTCATACCAAGGGAATGGGCAAGGGACAAAAGTTCCAGACATTGCAAAGAGAACAATGTCCAGATAGTGCGAAAAATACAACCCAAGACACGATTATATAGAGTCAAAATAGGAATAGAACTGTAGGGTAAGTAATTTGTATCTATTTGTCTTGATTCCTTTTCCAATCGTATAAATATATTATGTTACTTGATAGTTTGTCTAGAACAGCCTATTATTTTACCTGCGTCAACGGCGAAATCAGGTCATGATTCGGGTCACTCCTCCGCGTCCGTCCAATAAGCTTTCAGTTGCAACTCTCTGAAACTACCAAACCCAAATTCAACAAAACTTAGTATACATTAAACACATCATATGTAGTTTTGCTGTTAAGCAGAAATATTGTATTCCTCTAAATTTTACAGAAGTTATGCCTCTTCAAACTTAAAATCCTCATAAAATGATCTTTCATTGCAACTCCTCTGAAATACCTTACCCAAATCAACAAACTTGGTATACAGTAAGAACATTCATATGTAGTTTTTCATATTAGCAGGAAATATTTATCCTCTAAATTTACGGAAGTAATCCCCTTCAAACTTAGAAACAATAATTCTGAATAATCCTCAATAAATGTCGTCAATCGAAACTCCTCTAAAAACTACCAACCAAATTCAATAAGAACTGTATACAGTACAACTCATTATGTAGTTGTTCAAATGACAGAATATATCCTCTTAAACCCTATATGATAATATCCTCTTCAAACTAGAAAATGTTGTGAAAATCTCCTCAAAATATTCTGTCATCTCAACTCCTCTGAAACTATCCAACCAAATCAATTAAAACTTGCGTATACAGTAAGAACAATCATAGTAGTTTGCATATAGCAGGAAATATTAGCCTCTAAATTTTATGAAAAGTTATGCCCTCAAACTTAAAAAATTGCTAACATCCTCATAAATGACATACCCTTTAACAACAATATTTTCAAAATCATCATATATTAGGCTTATCATTTCAATTATCAAAATTTATATTTTTAGGGAATTTAACACCCATTGCTGAACTGACAGAATTTTTTTTTTTTTTTTACAAAATATTTTAAATGATATACTGTAGAAGCACAAATTTCGTTAATTTCGTGTAGCCATAAATCAACGAAATTAAACCATGACAATTTTTAATCCAACTTATAAATACGAGAGCGGATCTGACGTCTGAAACATCACAAATTAAAGTCCCGAACAAAAAAAATTTGGGAATCAAAACGGACGAATATTGACTCTACAGTAGCTGCGAGCGACTGTCCAGACATCATTATGTCTCACTTGTTAGAAATATATTTAAAAATATCCAAATCCCGGTGATACCGTAATCGGCCCACATTAAAACCGACCTGGACACACCCCGTACACAGTAATATGTAAAATACTAATTTTCAATCCGCCATGAAAATAACAATGCAAAATTCTGACTAAAACTAAATTCACGCACTGAATAGACTTCGTACACTAACTCCTGCCATAGAATCATATAGCACTAGCAATTCACCCCTGCGAGGTCCCAATAATCTGATTTACATTGAACTCAGAGTGGGGGGTAGTCCAACCAACTTGGACATATGTACGCTTAGATTTCCAAAACTCCCATTAATATAATCCAACTATTTTAAATCCAACACACACATATTCCACGAACCCTGGGACCCTCCGGTTAGCAATAGGTCCTCAGCAATCCCCTTACTCTAGAGCACTGAACTGGCATCATTTGGATGAGACCAAAAACCTGAACGCCCGTGTCACAGCCGTTTCACAGCAACCTTTACAGATAAAATCCTTCCCTGCCTTCAAAGCCCCGAGTTCGAGCACTTAGGCCTAAATTTGCAGCCCTTCACCGCATTGTACGTCTCCATTATGAGTAAGTGTTCTCGAGTGGACGTTAAACAAGAAAATAATCAATCTCTGATCAGATCTCTCAACATATATCCCTTCTTTATGTCCCCTTACTGTCATTAGAGCTCGGCGTCCTCCAAACAATGTAGTCTTTCTGGTGCCAAAAAGACTGTTATAACCTAGAAATCAACATTTTATGACATTAATAAACAGGTTCACCCACTAACGCTAGTCCGATAGCCCACTAGTAAAATTTCCCGGACTACCAAAATATAATTTATAAATAGTCCGTGGACTACTAATAATTAAACCCTTACATGATGCTGATGAAAAATATGTATGAAATCAAACAAATGAAAAACCATTCAGAACTTTTTATATGTTTTGGACTTGATGGTAAAAACCCATTTTTTAAAATTGAAAATCGTAAAATTTGTCCATGTATCAACAGTATCTTATGGGAGAATCATAAAATAGGCCTAAATTGTCACAAAATTTCACTAATTTGTCTCAAAATTAACTGAAAATGACATGATTTGCATCAGATTTTAAACTGAATTTTCGGGGGCGATGCCCCCAGCGAGGCCCCACTCACGCATCTCTCCCCTCGTCAGCGAACTATTAAATCAAACACCGACTATGCATTATATAATTCTAGTCCTGAGATAGTATAGTAAATAATCTTCGTAGTCCAACTACGCGAACTCCACATTATAAAGTCGGGTCCCCTCGGAATTCCCATTAGCAACATGCGTCGGAATAGTCAAACTAAAATTGACTCACAGTATCACATGTTTTTTTAGCGATGTACTTACTGTGAAGGTAAGTTGCGCACAATCTCTTATTTGTAGTTGAAGTTTACAAACTCTATGTATGATATTTTGGAGGAAAATTCGAGGTATACTGATGACTGACCGCTATCTTTTCTTATTTTGCTGAAGGTCGTTGGTCGTCTCTTGCCGTCTTGGTCCCACTGTGGACACCTGGTACAGTCGTTTGCATTCAATAACTTAATATTGAAATGATTTCTCCTTATTCAAAGGTCACATGTACAAAATGATTAGTCAAGGTCCAAGCACAATCTCTTTAATTTAGCTTTATATAAGCTAGATCAAGCTATTGAAAATAAGTTGATTTAGCTATTTTAATAACCTTTCATAAATTAGCTAAATAAAAATGTGCTGGACCCTGATTAACTGAGAAGATACAAAAACTGTGTGTAAATTTCCATCCATCCCCGGTTTAACGCTTCAACATATCATTCTGACATTTACGCGATGGAAAAAACATCGCGCTGATGGAAAACGCTTGCCATTTCTGTGAAAGCGAGAGGTTATTCAATATCGGTCTTTTTCCACCCTCTCGTTTCTGTCCACTACTCATTACTTGTGTGGGAGATCAGACCCACTAATCGATTCGATTTTTATTTCAGGTTATATGCCGATGCAAATCGCGTAAGAAAATGTACCTAAATCAGCTCCTGTAATTATTTCGTCTTGAAGTACAATCAACTAAAAGCCACCCCAATCCATCACAAAATCAAGCTAATAATCGTCGTCATTTCAACCCATACAGCTAAATTCCTCCGTTAAACTTCGCATCCATGAATATAACAATGTCCGGCGCATGCGTCACCTAAATACAGATGATAGCTAGAGGTCCCCTAGCTGGGTAAAAATGCTTTAACATTTACTTGCCAGTAAATCCTCATGGAAATCGAACATTTTCTCACACGCGTTTGTATTCGTGAATGCACATAATTTACGAAATTAGAAATTACGTGGAGAGCAACTGAAAGAACAAATCGGAATCGGGCAATTCTTTAAATAAAAATAAAATCTAGAATTAAAAGTACAGACAATTCATGATATAATCATATAATGAAATAAGCACGATATAAATAACATATCTGTTCTTTTATTTTTGTTTGTAACCCAATATATGATTTATTTGCTGTGTCAATTCTCAAAATGTATATTTATTATTTTTTTATTTTTTAAATTCAATTGTTTTCACTCCATTTTATTGCAGTGTAAAAAAATATGTGCACGGTCCAAATTTTCAACAATATGTATTACTGTTACCTTCATAAAATTCACCATATTTTTTTTCACTCAACAATAAATCAAGAGAAGAGCAGAGAGAGAGAGAGAGCACACTAAAATGACAATGACAACACGAACGTTCATGATTGTCAAAAAGATTCACATAAGATGATAGCCCTAAATTAAAGTTTGTTGTCATCCATGACATATACGATCGCCATTAGGCGGATTAAGTTTTTTTTGAATGGGGGGGGGGGGGGAGGAGCAAACTTAAAAAAAACACCCGAATTGTGCGTGAAGCAAACTTCTAAATAATGGTCAGACAAGCAAAAAGGGCAAACTTCTAAAAATCACTAAATGTCGGGGGAGGGGCCGGGGGGGGGCGGCTTTCAAAGTTATGTGACTTATGATCAGAAATAAAGGTTACTTGACAAAGAAGTGGGAGCTATACTTTTTGCCCCTCCCCCTTTTTTTAAGTGCTATGAGTGGGACCCCACCCACCCCCCTGACTTACGCCCATGGATGTAAACTTATAATATAGTTTTGTGTTATAGCGTAATTATATCTAATTTCAATTTATCTTTATCTTATTCATCTTATGTGAACACTTTTCGTTTCGTGAAAAGCGCAGATCTTTACCACGCAACAGCGATCGATCTCGGAGTTCTAAAACAAACACGGACACCTGAAAAAAGTCTACTGTCCATAAAGTGCGGAATGATCATCCCTCAGCGCTGACCGTCACCACCTGCCGTGGGCGTCGCTGCGTTCCGGATTAGTGGCTGTATTATAAAAATTACTAGCAAACAACGAAATACTTGTCTAAACTAAACGAACAAATATAACTATAAACCTGAAGTGAATTAAAATTTCCCACCAAATAAAATTAATTTTGAATGAATCACTGTATATTCTTTTATTTGACCTTGCATCAATATTATATTCCAACGAAGACAAGTGGGATATGTTTGGATCTTCTCTCTCTCTCTCTCTCTCTCTCCTTCTCTCCTCTCTCTCTCTCTCTCTCTCTCTCTGATTTAATGTTAGTGAAAAAAAATATCAAATTCTTATGAAAGTAAATACTAAGATTTTGAAAATTGGACCGTGCACAATTTTATCACTGAAATAAAAATAGATAAACAAATTAAATTCAAAAAAATAAAATAATAAATAACTTTGAGAATTAGACACACAAAATAATCATATATTTTACAAAACAAAAATAAGAAACAGATATGTTATTTATATGTGCTTAATTTATTATATGATTAATATCATGAATTTCTATTTTAAAATCTAAATTTATTTTATATTAAATTGCACCGATTCCCAATTTTTAATTTCATTGCTTCCCGTAATTCCTAATTTTTTTTTTTGTTTGTCTCGTAAATTATGTGCATTCACCGCAAATACAACGCGTTTGAGAACAATGTCATTGTCCAAGCCATTAAAGCATTCCTTACCCCTCTAGGAAACCTCTAGCTATCATTTTAATTTAGTACGGGGCATGCGCAGAACATGTTATCTCATTTGGATCGAAGTTTTACGGAGAAAAGATGTTATGGTTTAGAATCATAAGACGACGCATATAGCTGATTTTTATAGGATTGGTGGTTTTAGTTGGATTTACTTCAAGGACTGAATAATTACTGGACTATTAGGTACATTTCCTAGGGATTCCATGCATTATAACCTAAATAAAACGAATCGAATGGTCTATCCCCACACAAAATGATTACCGTGCGAACAGAAACGAGAGGGCAAAAAAGACCGAATATGAATAACCCCCTCGTATCCACAGAAATTAGAAATACGGTGCAGTCACTAAAATATATAATCACATTATTTGCACAAAAAATCATAAGCATTATTGAAAGTCTTATCTCAGCAATATAAATAAATAAATATTTCTTTAATGGATGTATTATTGTAGTCAAGATGGCTTACGAAAGAAACGCACCCCTCATGGTCACATTCCGTATCAGTTTTGTCAATTAACGCTGTCCATTCGCGTCATGTTGAACTTAGTTTTAAATTTTAAGCAATATTTGAAATCATAATTAAGTTCTCTTGGATTTATAGTAGTGTGCAATATGATAAGCATATATTTTTTTTGTTTTGGTATGAACAAAGACTATCGTTTTCTCAAAATTACACACACACACACACACACACCACCCCTCGCAGTGAAAACATTTATTTTTTTTAAAAAAATGATAAGATTAAAGTGACATAAATATACTTAATTATTGTATTTCGATTTACTTTGGTATCAATTATTCAAAAGTATACTGTATTATTTAATTTTATGCCCTTTGTTGTTTTTTTAAAGGTTATTCTGATCGAGCTTCGATCTCCACTCTCGCAACACCATACAAAAACGGCGAGAATTGGTAACCATTGTGGATATAATGATATATCATAAGCAGATCAGAGAAAATGAATTATCAATGTTAAAATAAGATAATTTTAAATGCTGCAATTTTGGATAAGCCTAAACGCGAAGTTTGAAAAATATGTTCAATATAAATATAAAATTAGGGGAAACTGTTGGAATTTCGGACGGTGTGATATTTTCGGACAGTCAATTTTAACGCTTTGTATCTCTCATTTCTTTTGTTACTGTGTTCTAAATTTAAACTTGTATCTAAACTTGATATATTTACGAAATGGAAAACACCATAATATATACGCAGTGTAACTAAGATCTGATTGGTGAATTAATATGACCCTTCACCCTTAACTTTGAAGTGAACGTCGCCAGCATCCATTTGTTTTGACAGGCAAAACGAAGGTCCTTCAGAGACCTACTTTTCCGGTAAAAGTTACCGATATAATTAAAGATTACAACAAAACCAAAACTATTATTTAAAATAAATCAGCTTCTAGTGTCCAAAAATGAGAGCATAGCATGTCACTGAACTACAGAAAATAAAGGAAACAACGCGAACTTTAGAAAACTGTCCGAATTTACAACCACCATGCGTCCAAAGTGCAACACCACCGTCGCGAAGTTGAGTAACCTTCTACCTGACTTCTTTAAATGTTCATAATATAGTATAAATAGCAGGGGAAAAATCCGAATGAACCCAAAAACACAATCTGAATGTCTCGATTTACTACCGATATACATAAGCCTTTGTTCAATGGTTAGACAAGAGCATTTCCGAAGATTGCATTAGCGAGTGTTCCGAAAAATCAACAGTTTCCCCTATATACACTGGTGTCTGATTTCATTTTGATTTCTAAAGAAACTAGGTATATCTAATAAACATTTAAAGTTTGGGACTGATTGAATGTCGGATCGGATCATTACAATGTTCGAATCGACCTGCGGTTGTTTCAAACATCTCCGTGATTCGGAACTGGCAGTGTGATTCGGAACTGACCTATGAACTCGGTTATGGAAAATGCAAAAATCGGTGATATTTACAACAATTTTCCGATATCTCAATTCATCTTTCAATAGAGTAACTTCTGATCCTCTCACAAAAAAATGGAAACCTAATTATCTTCTTGGATTACACCGTCAGCAATCATTAATTAAAATGTGATCCGGAACTGGCCTAAAGACTGTACTATTTGCAGGGATCGGGAAGGCCAAAATGGTCAATGGGACAATGGCCCCATGGTTCAAGTTTTCAATGGGCCATTTTCAAATTTAATGGGCAATCAAGATATTTTTGAAGGCCATTATTTCGGTAATATCTGTAAATAACAATTAAATCATTATGTTTCTTGGTTTTATTAATTTCGTTTTCCCACCTGCACTGTCCGTTGTCTCGTCTACATTTGTTTTGCCCTTTCAAAGTTTCGGGTCTATTGTGAAATTTTTCTTCTGGGGCATTTCATAAGCAAACGTGTGCTACTTGACCTTCTTTAATGGCATGTATTCTCTTTAGAGAAGTGGACAGGCATAGCCTACATCCACTTCTCTTTGCAAACCTTCATGTTTTGATTCTGAAAAACGTGTAGATGTCGGAACCGGAGACGGTTTACACTTCGATCGACTTTTCAACTCAAATATACAAATATAGTACCCAGGACGACAAAGACCCCGGGCCCTTTAGCCTTATTTTGTCTATTTGATCGGTACCTCGAATTACCGAAATGACAGTGATTTACAACAAGAGGCCCATGGGCCACATCCTCAGAAAAAAAAAAATATGTGTTTACTGTCACCTCCCGGAAAAATAGGTCGGTAGGTCGGAAATTTTTTTTTTTGTTTTTTTTTTTTATTTTTTTTTTTGCTATTAGTATGTTTTTAGTATGTTTGGTATATCTTTTGTGTAATTTGTACATTTACAGTTTTAATTAGCCTGCCAAACTGCTTTGGACATGTTATCTTTGACAAAAGTGGAGTAAAAATCAGTTAGTCTCTGAAGAGAGACAACATTTTGGGAAAATTACAAAATCTTCCAATAAAAAGTGTTAGGTAGGGGTGAAAAAATAGGGTCGGTCGGATGACAGTAAACACACATATCTTTTTTTTTTTTGGCCTCACCTGAGCACTGCTTCTACTAAGAAGACAGAGTAGTAGCAACTTTAATCCCCTATTGCCCCCACCCAACCTCAGAGGGAGCCAGGGGGCATTATCTTAAATCTACTCCATATCAGGAAGCTTTCATCTAAATATCCACTAAAAGAATTTTCCTATATATTTGCATGTAAAATATTGATCCCTTATTTGGGCCCCACATTACCCCTTGGGGGTCATGATTTGAACAAATTTATCTTCACTATATCAGGAGCTTCTCTGGCCCAGTGGTTCTTGAGAAAATTTTAAAAAGATTTTACCTATATAATCATATGTAAAACTTTGATCCCCTATAGGGGCCCCATCGTACCCCCGGGGTCATGATTTGAACAAACTTGAATCTCCACTATATTGGGAAAGCTTTCATATAAATTTCAGCTTTTTTGGCCCCAGTGGTTTCTTAAGAAGAAGACTTTCCCTATATAATCATATGTAAAACTTTGATCCCCAATTGGGGCTCCATCGTACCCCCAGGGGTCATGATTTAAACAAACTTGAATCTCCACTATATCAGGAAGCTATCATATAAAATTCCAGCTTTTTGCCCATAATTTTGAGAAAAGATTTTAAAAAGATTTTCCTATATATTCAAATGTAAAAACTTTGATCTCCTATTGTGGCCTCATCGTACCCACGGGTGTCATGATTTGACAAACTTTGAATTTCCACTATATCAGGAAGCTTTCATATAAATTTCAGCTTTTCTGGCCCAGTGGTTCTTGAGAAGATTTAAACATTTTTAAATTTCAGGTCTCTTGCACCTAGGGCCGTGGGGTGGGCAAAAACTGCCCAAAAGTGACCAATTTTTCAAAAATCTTCTTCTTAACAACCGCACATGTCTGAGAGAAACCAAATGCATAGTGTGTAGAGCAGGAAGGCCTTTACCAAAAATTGTAAATTTGGTGATCCCCGGATAGGGTTCTGACCCCAGGGACGGGACCAAACTTGTACATAGTGTTTATATATAAAAACATTTGAAAAAGCATCGTTCTTAATGCTATTGATATTAATGTGAAACTAAATGGATGTTTTGAAAAATAGGAAGCCTTTTATCAAAATTGTAAAATTTCATGATCCTAGGGTAGGGGTTTAGTATTAGGGTGGGGCCAATATGGTCATTGATGAAATGTGTTAACAATTGAACATTTTTAACTTCTTCTTGATAACACCACAGTCCAATTCTTTTCAAATTGTGCATGAAGCATCTTCTGGGACAAGGGGCACATAAAATTGTATATTTCAGGTCTCTCTGCAGCCCTGGGGCCTTGGGGTTGGGGCAAAAACTGCCCAAAAGTGACCAATTTTTCAAAAATCTTCTTTCTTTACAACTGCACATGTTTGAGAGAAACCAAATGCATAGTAATGTAGAGCAAAAAGGCCTTTACCAAAATTGTAAATTTGGTATCCCCGGGGAGTAGGGTTCTGACCTGGGGGGGAGGAAAACTTGATATATTGTTATATGTAAAAACATTTGAAAAGCATCTTTTTAATGTGAAAGTAAATGAATATTTGGAATGAGAAGGGAGCCTTTATCATAATTAATACCCCCTGCAACAAGTTGGGGGGGGGGATACTGGAATCAGGTTGTCTGTCCATCCGTCTGTAGACAGAATGGTTCCCAGACTTTTTAGTGTTAGCCTTTCCACCTAGAGTCACCATATTATGCATATGGTCTACCCACTGGACAAAGGTGTTTTCCTATTGAATTTGGGGTCAAAAGGGCAAAGGTCAAGTGCACTGGACATTAAAGTAGCAATTATGGTTTCCGGGGTTCAGAGCATTATCCTTTCTACCTAGAGTCACTATATCATACTTTTATACTACTCATGAGACGAAGATGTTCTTTATTGAATTTTTAGTTCAAAAGGTCAAAGGTCAAAGCTTTCACTGGACATTAAAGTAGCAATATTTTAATTTGGTTGGATTTGGCCCAGCAGTTCTTGAGAAGAAATAGCTCACTTGAACCTTCGGTTCAGGTGAGCTAAAAAGTGAAACACGGGAAAATGCAGAACCAAGGAAATCTTATTTATTATACTAATACTATTGATATTTTATGTTTTCAACAGACTTCCAGAGATTGCTCCCGCATAATACTTGTAATGAGACGGTCCTCAGCACACAGTTTTAATCACACTAATACTTGTAATGAGATGGTACATGCTGTTATAATCATGCACTCATTTACATCCTTCAATGGAAAATAGGATGCATCAGACCTGAGGCAATGTACATCGGTCAAGTCCGACGGTCCGATGTCTTTCGCATAGACTGGGCCGCATCATATCCAGGATAATACTTGCAAATATGACATTATTTTTGTTTTCACTTTCGTTAAACATTTCTTTTGCTAATATTTTGTATTTCCTACATTTACGTATTTAAAGAGGAACTGCTTATGATACATGTAATCATCTTCCCCACTGACGATATGTCTATTCTGTCCTAACCCGAATAATCCAGTCGTTATATTCCGCTCTCTCCGATCACTACAGTCGGAGAGAACCGGAGACGGGAGGGCTTGAATTATTCGAGTTAATTCTGTCCCACCTTGGCATTCAAAGTTTCACAAAATGCACCTCCTACGCAGAAGAGCTCATATATTGTGACATCGCTTACGGAAGGCTACGGAATTTCAATATACCGTCTCCATGTTACGTATATATGCTTTCAATGTCGAGCTACTTCTGCAATGATTTTAAACAAACATGATTACTTTAATTTCATTGTTTTATATTCTGGTTATATACTGCGTTCAATGCATGTACATGTACGTCTATATGGTGTTCAATTTCATATTTGAATAATGCTCATAAATCTGAACAAATTTCCTAAAGGTGAGACAGATTTGTTACACAGTCAATTTGGGACATAATACGGAGTGTAACGGGACGTTTCGCTCCGAAACAATTCACACCTATAATGTAATTTAACATCCCATGCATTTTTCAATACCCCAATATATTATAAACGGCCTGGCATCTCATAATTAAAGTCTTATGTCTTCAAATTAAAAATAATCCCAGCAGATTTGAGTAAGAGTACTATGGCGGTAGTTTTACTTCAATCACCGTTAATAGTTTTGTGAATCTGTTTATTGTGCTTCATTACTTTTACATCATAAACAGTTTTAAAAATCTTTCAAATTCGTTATGAATATCAAAAGACAAAACAATATCAATTATTATGCTTTCTGTTAGCTTCTCCTTAT
>CAJDSM010047155.1:65-14818 GCA_903981925.1 Ostrea lurida | reverse complement strand
AAACTTTTACATATGATTATATTGGGAAAATATTCAATAATCTTCTCAAGAACTACTGGACCATAAAAGCTGAAATTTATATGAAAGCTTTCTGATATAGTGGAGATTCAAGTTTGGTCAAATCATGACCCCCGGGGGTATGATGGGCCATCATGCGGGCATAAAAAAAAACCAAAAACATTGGGATCAAGTTTTACATTGATATATATGGGTAAAAATATTTAAAAATCTTCTTCTCAAGAACCACTGGGCCAGGAAAGCTGAAATTTATATGGAAGCTTCCTATATAGAGGAGATTCAAATTTTTCAAATCATGACCCCCAGGGTATGATGGGCCACAATTAGGATCAAAGTTTTATATGATTATATAGGAAAATATTTTAAAAAATCTTCTTCTCAAGAACCACTGGCCAGGAAAGCTGAAATTTATATGAATGCTTCCTGATATAGAGAAATTCAAGTTTGTTCAAATGTATGACACCCCCCCCCCCCTTCTTCAAGAACTACCTTGACCATACGAAAGCTGAAGTTTATATGACACTTTCCTGATATATGAAGATTTAATTTGTTTCAAATCATGACCCCCAGGGAGTAGTAGGGCCACAATAAATTTGATTTTATAATTTTATAAAATATAATTTTTTATAAATACTTATAAACTTATATAATATAAAGCATTATTTTATTAAAAATATTATATTTTTATTTATTAAAAAAAAGAAGATTATAATTTTTACATTAAGTATATTATTGATACTAAGATTATGTTATATTAATATTAATTAGTAATTTACATCATATATTAATAAAATATTTAAATATTTTAATTAAAAAATTATAAAAATTAAAATAATATAAAGAGAAGAAATAGGGGATCAGTTTTACATTTGAATATATATAGTAATTTTTATTTATATTGTCTTCTCAGCGAAAAGATCAACATTTACCTTAAAGCTTTCCTGGCGTATAGAGTAGAATCAAATTTGATCAGATCAAAACTCCTGGGGGTAGGGTGAGGCCACAACAGGGGATCAAAGTTTTGCACAAAATGTTCTTCTCCAGAACCACTGGGTCAGTTTTAAGGAAACTTGAAAATTCTTTTCTAAATCACCACTGCTGAGTCAAGGCCAAGGTCACTTAGGTGAGCGATGTGGCCCATGGGCCTCTTGTTTGGAATTGGGACTACGCGGTGGAGTGTCCATGATCAGTAAAAAATTCAGCGAAGCCAATCACCCAGATCTTGATTTTTATGACTCCACTAAACCCAACAAAAATCTCATTTATTTGGATGCGAATAGTCTCTATGGTGGAGTCAGGTCAATCAAAATATCGCATTCCATTTATATTCTAAGGATATATTTTGTGCTAAATTGTGTGAATATTTAGTATATAAATCAAATTAAGATATATATAAATCAAATTAAAATAGTGTGGAATTGACGTTTGTGTTTATTGATTTGATCCATGTAAACGGGGATCGCACGCGGTCTATTCATATTCGTAAACTTTCTATTCAGACCTGCCCACTCCGTTTATCATTGTGAAAGATCACAAACCTTGACGAAAACTGCCCGTATGAGGTTTAGATTCAGCATTCCACATGACAATAAACAAAGGGAACTATCAAAAGTTTTCAGAAATCATTCTTTGTGGCGTTTATGTATAAAATTCGATCTTTAGTGTAGTAGTTTTGAGTATGTAGTCAATGTAAAAAGATCCTTTACAATACCAGAGTTTTTCCACATTTTAACTATTGTTGTACGGTATGGCATAATGCCAAGAACAAAACATTTTAAATTACAAAAAAGAGCAGCAAGGTCATATTAGATATCAGAGTACCTCAGTCAGTGTCAACTTTTAACATGTTATCAAGCTTGAGATGGATGCCCATGCCAGACTATTTTTATGTCCAGAAAATTATTCTTGTTCTTCACAATTTTTACATTATATGACACCAGAGTATTGAATATTTTTAGATGTGGAGTGAGGTATCTTACAAGAATACACATAAGCTTAGTTTCGTAATTTAATTTACGTTACAAAGCCAGAACCCGAATATTTCAAAAGATCTTTTATCATTCTCAAGCAGCAATTTTATGGGAATTCAGTGCCAGATTTTATTAGAGAATGTAGATCTTTGACTTTCTTTTAGATCATCCTACCCTGAACATTATTTTGATACTAATAATACTCAAGGTCTATGGTTTCTATGAGGGGCATATAGTTTTATCTGTAATATAAGAATTATCTGGTATATATTTTATGTTTGTGATGTATGTTTTATATTTGTATATATGTTAAGACAGGACCACGATGTAAACTAGTTTGTAAACTAATTGTGCAATCCTGTATAAATAAAGGTTATTATTATCTTGTTTGTTAAGTAGCCTGTCACAATTCAAAAACTGATCATACACAGAACAAGCTCTTGCTTTTTGAAGACGTTGAGTGACATACACACCATATGCAGGTGATGATGGAATGTTGCCACACAAATAAGGAAAGTTGATGATGGAGAAACTGAAATCATCCCTTTTGTCATAAAGTTGAGTTGTTAATTAATCTGGTTTACAAAGTCGCCTTGTATTTGTGAAAAGAATTTCACATAAAAACATAAATCATAAAATTGTTCCCTTCAACATGCCATCTTAAGATATAAACATGAACACTACTATTGGCACCCTTTTTTATTACACAGACATACCTATAACAAAAACAATACACAGGAAACAAAGCATTTAAAATGAACAACATACAGGGCTTTCTGTAAAAAGTAAAACATTTTTTTTGCCTGCTAAATTTGAAATCATTGACAACACACACAACAAATTCATGATTTTATGTCTTGCAAAGACATGACAATGTGTTTTGGCTTGCTAGGCAAGCATATAAATTTCTTCTGCTGCATCAAATTTTATACAGAACAGCAATATTAAAATTTGTAATCTTTCGAGATTTGTTGACAAAAGCAAAATTGGTATTTAACGGCAGGAAGAACAGTATACAGAAATCGGCACTTCCTTTGACCAATGACTTTACTGTTTTTGCACCAAAAAGAAACATCATAAAAGCAATACACAATAAATATTATATAGGCCTATGTCACACTAAATCTTCAATAATGTGTCCTTTAAAATATGGCATTCCCCTGTGACTAAACCAACCCCTCCTAGATCCATGTTAAAATATCTTATCATGAATATTGAAATTAGACCTAAAGATGGATGGACAAACAGATACAATGATAAAGGTGTAAAAAATAGCATTAATCTGACCCTTTACGGTAAAACTGTAGCCTTGTTGAATGGACATTGCCCCTAAAACTGATAAAATGACATGATTATTACATGTATATCACAACGAAATTTGTTAAAATAATTTCTTTGTTTTTAATACATAAGATGTAGGGATCTCTTATATTAAGTATGTAGTAAATCTTGAATTTGATTCAAGATGACTGTTGACAATCTCGGGTTCCTCTCTCTCTCTCTGAGAGGAATTGCACATTATCCTCCGTGTCTGTCTGTGTAGCTGCACTTCGTCGAACACCAGGAGTCTGTGTGGAGGTGTTAATCCGAGGCACTTCCTGTTCGCCTGACATTCTGAGCATGTGCATCAAATTTCTCCTAATGGACCTATCATCAGAGTTGTCTCCTTTCACAGACATTTTTGTTCTGAAAAATATTGCATTAGTGTAAACTAAAGAATTTTATTTCCTACAAGCTTAATCACGATTATCAATACAATGGTAAATCCTAATTTTGAACACAACAGATATCATAAAATTTTTCCAAATACTATGCGCAAAGCTAACTTAGTGATAACGCCCTCCTCCCCACTCCCCTGTAGGCATAAAATCATTTAGATCAAAATTTAAAATAAGAGGTGCACAATAGCATCAATATGTAGAGAAAAATCCCTGAAAGTTTCATAGAATTCTGTTGAATGGTTTTAGAGGATTAGCGGAAGGATGGATGGAGAACAGGATCAATATAACCCCTCCCCCGCCCCCCCCCTCCAACCTGCTTCTGCTGGGGGGGGGGGGGGGACAAGCATGAACAGTGACCACTTTAGCAATTAGATATCATAAAATTTAGCCATAGGGTCAATAGATACACATTTATAACCCAGAAATACTGTGCGCAAATCTCACTTAGTGATAACCCCCCCCCCAAAAAAAAAATTCCCTGTAGGCATAAAATCATTCAGATCAATTTAAAATTTTTTTTAATTTGTACACACTAAAAATATGTACACACTATGTGTATAAAATAGGAGGTGCACAATGGCATCATGTAAAGAAGAAATATTCCTGAAAGTTTCATAGAATTCTATTGAATGGTTTTAGAGGAGTAGCGGATGGATGGATGGACAACAGGATATAACACCCCCCCCTCCAACCCACTTCTGCTGGGGGGGGGGGGGGTGTATAGTAACAAGCATGAACAGTGACCATTTTAGCAATCTGAACCACTCACCCAGGCTTACAGATGTGTAGATCTCCCCTGTTGGTTCCATACACGATGCCCTCCCCTGCCTCTGGTAGCCATCGTGCTGAGTTTACACTGACGTGAGTGCGGATATCCATGTCACAAGGGTGCATCACATCAGTGACATGCTGAGGAAGAGTAAACAGCCATCATTTAAAACCTCAATCCAGCACATCACTACTATTTCATTGTTTCATTATTTTCTTTACGAATCAAAAGTTGTGAATGATGGGGAGTTTAACTTGAAAAAGCACACATATTGAAGCATACCTGCATTGATTTTTCACCAGCATGTTTATTTTCCAACTTCAAAATTTGTGCAACCAACTGAAAAAAAACAAAAGCATCATTAGGAATATCCAGTGTGACAGAGGAAACTTTCCTCCAAATTATATTGCATATAATGATATATCTATATCTAATATGTATTTAATTTTTTGTGTAAACAACAAAAATGATGATAAACAGTATTTTCTAATGTGTAGATTAAAAGGATATTTTATTATATATATTTTCTTGTAATGAGCACTCCTTTGAACAGATGCAGTTCCAGTATTCAGCTACGCCGGATAAGAAAAAGACACTTTCCATTTAAATCCGTCCAAAATTGCCATAGAAATCTAACATTTTTCTGGTTTTCTATTTACCGTAAAATTGATACAGTCTTTTGTCAATCCTTGTTAAAACTTTCTCAATCAGTGCAAACCAGTTTTAGCTTAGTCTGAGAAATGTGACATACATGTACGCCCAAATGCGTACAATCTTTGATGTTATATTATGCAAGAAGCTAATGGAGGAGAGTCAAGGGCAATCTGCTGCAGTCATTCCAAAAGTAAATATTCTTCACCACAGAATGTATGTTTTGTGTTCTTTTAGTTATGGTAAGCATTGTTCACTTCTAGTATGTAGAAGTCTAATTAGGCTCCTTTTATTTCTTCTTGTTTGGACTCTGGATAGTGTTAAGGTTACCTGATTGGGGGTGAAAACCCAGGAGAGTTGTTTGGCGGCCAGTCCTACCATCACATATCCACCCCCAGGGGAAAGGTTCACAGATATGGCATTGGGACCTACAACAAAGAAAATAATGTCAATATTAGCTTGTCAGTATATATGTCATAATACAATTATAGTCGGTTAAAGAGCGCATGTTATTTGTTATATATGTATACAGTGCCGACTTTAAATAAAACTTACTTACTTAATACACATTAAATTCAAAGATTTTCTCTGAAAAATTATTCAACTAGTCAACTCTTAACTTTTTTTTTAAATTCAAGACCACAGAACATCTAAACACTGCGTTCGAAAATTCATCCAGGTCAAAATTTTAAAAATAGAGATGCTTTTTCATATTGATCTGAAGGAACAATAATCCTAATGCTTTAGATATACATTTCTCTACAGCCATGTTACATGAATAGACAATGATGACATGGTCAAACTTATAAATCAAACCTATTCTATCATGTATAACACAATTAAACTTATAATTCAAATGTGATTTATCATGTATAACATGGTTTAATTACCAAAGCTTTTAGTGAAGAGACATTGTCCGCGAGTCTTTGGTTCCAGTGAGTAAATCGCCAGGATGTTGTCATCAGGAAATCCTCGATGACTCGGTACAAATGTGGCCAGCATGGTCCCGTCCTGAGATAGGTTACAGCTGGCCTCATTGTGGAGTTTACAGTTCTGCACAACAATGTTGGACTTTACTGAAAGATCGATTATAAATAAATAATCACAAGCTTACAAAGGAAGTACGCTTATCAAAATAGAGATTCCTTAATGGTTCATTTACAGTTAATATGAACTTCATCAGCTGTGTGAAGTTTAATACCTCTCAAAAATACAGTAACCTTTTTTTAATCAAACCTTATGCCACAATATAACAGTCTTTAGCTATCTTTAGATATTTGGTGAGTTCACTATGGATTACAGTACTCTATATTCACTATCAGTGAGGTCCGGTATTTTGTGTGAGCTCACTATGGATTACAGTACTCATACTCACTATTAGTGAGGTCCTGTATTTTGTGTGAGCTCACTATGGATTACAGTACTCTATACTCACTATCAGTGAGGTCCGGTTTTTGTGTGAGTTCACTATGGATTACAGTACTCTATACTCACTATCAGTGAGGTCCGGTATTTTGTGGTGAGTTCACAATGGATTACATACTCTATACTCACTATCAGTGAGGTCCGGAATTTTGTGTGAGCTCACTATGGATTACAGTACTCTATACTCACTATCAGTTGCCGGTATTTTGTTGATTCACTATGGATTACAGTACTCTATACTCACTATCAGTGAGGTCCGGTATTTTGAGTGAGTTCACTATGGATTACAGTACTCTATACTCACTATCAGTGAGGTCCGGTATTTTGTGTGAGTTCACTATGGTATTACAGTACTCTATACTCACTATCAGTGAGGTCCGGTATTTTGTGTGAGTTCACTATGGATTACAGTACTCATACCCACTATCAGTGAGGTCCGGTATTTTGTGTGAGCTCACTATGGATTATAGTACTCTATTACCCACTATCAGTGAGGTCCGGTATTTTGAGTGAGTTCACTATGGATTACAGTACTTATACCCACTATCAGTGAGGTCGTATTTGTATGAGTTCACTATGGAAATTATCAGTACTCTACTACTCACTATCAGTGAGGTCCGGTATTTTGTGTGAGTTCACTATGGATTACAGTACTCTTAGCTCACTATCAGTGAGGTCCGGTATTTTGAGTGAGTTCACTATGGATTACAGTACTCTACACTCACTATCAGTGAGGTCCGGTATTTTGTGTGAAGCTCACTATGGATTACAGTACTCTATACTCACTATCAGTGAGGTCCGGTATTTTTGTGTGAGTTCACTATGGATTACAGTACCCTATACTCACTATCAGTGAGGTCCGGTATTTGTGGTGAGTTCACTATGGATTACAGTACTCTATACTCACTGTCAGTGAGGTCCGTATTTTGTGTGAGTTCACTATGGATTACAGTACTCTATACTCACTATCAGTGAGGTCCGGTATTTTGTGTGAGCTCACTATGGATTACAGTTACTCATACTCACTTCAGTGAGTCGGTATTTTGTGTGAGTTCACTATGGATTACAGTACTCTATACTCACCTATCAGTGAGGTCCGGTATTTGGTGAGCTCACTTGGATTACAGTACTCTATACTCACTATCAGTGAGGTCCGCGTATTTTGTGTGAGCTCACTATGGATTACAAGTACTCATACTCACTATCAGTGAGGTCCGGTATTTTGTGGAGCTCACTATGGATTACAGTACTCTATACTCCACTATCAGTGAGGTCCGGTATTTTGTGTGAGTTCACTATGGATTACAGTACTCTTACTCCACTTATCATGAGGTCCGTAGATTTTTGCTTAGCGAATGATGATGTGTTTAGTCCATTCAAAACATATGAGTGAACGATATATTGTGTCCTTAAAATATTAAGCATACACGAGTAGATAACTCTTATACCTTAAATAGTGAATTCCCGTAACATGATTAGTTTCAGTAGATTTCTTCTCTTTAGGATACAAGAGATGACAATATTTAAATTCTAAACAAGAAGATGGTTATTTGTAATGAGCTCCTATGGATTACGACGTCTCGTATACTCACTATCAGTGAGGGCCGTGGTATTTTTGTAATGAGCTCACTATGTATTACAGTACTCTATCCACTAGTCAGTGAGGATCCGGTATTTGTGTTGAGTTCACTACTTTGGTGAGAACTCATACAAAAGTGCTCCCTCTCTGGACGTCAAAACATTTCATACAAATGTAGCTCCTCATCATGGAATGGTACTTTTATGTCGTGTGGAGTTCACTATGGATTACAGTACTCTATACTCACTATTAGTGAGGTCCTGTATTTTGTGTGAGCTCACTATGGATTAAGTATTATACTTCACTATCAGTGGGTCGCGGTATTTGTGTTGAGTTCACTATGGATTACGTACCTTCTATACTCACTTCAGTGAGGTCCTGGTATTTTGTGTGAGTTCACTATGATTACAGTACTCTATATCTCACTATCAGTGAGGTCCGGTATTTTGTGTGAGCTCACTATGGATTACAGTACTCTATACTCACTATCAGTGAGGTCCGGTATTTTGTGTGAGTTACTATGGATTACAGTACTCTATACTCACTATCAGTGAGGTCCGGTATTTTGTGTGAGTCACAATGGATTAGAGTACTCTACTCACATAGTGAGTGCCGGTATTTTGGTGTGAGTTCACTAGTGGATTACAGTATCTATACTCACTATCAGTGAGGTCGCGGTATTTTGTTGTGAGTTCACTATGGATTACAGTACTCTATACTCACTATCAGTGAGGTCCGGTTTTGTGAGTTCACTATGGATTACAGTCTCTATACTCACTATCAGTGAGGTCCGGTATTTGTGTGTGAGTTCACTAGGATTAACAGTACTCTATACTCACTATCAGTGAGGTCGCGGTATTTTGTGTGAGTTCCCTATGGATTACAGTACTCTATACCCACTATCAGTGAGGTCCGGTATTTTGTGTGAGCTCCACTATGGATTAAGTACTCTATAGCCACTATCAGTGAGGTCGGTATTTTGAGTGAGTTCACTATGGATTACAGTACTCTAATACTCCACTATCAGTCGAGGTCCGTATTTTGTGTGAGTTCCTATGGATTACAGTACTCTATACTCACTATCAGTGAGGGTCGGCGGTATTTGTGTGCTCACTATGGTACCAGTACTCTATAGCTCACATACAGTGAGGTCCGGTATTTTGTGGAGTTTCAACTATGGATACAGTATCTACACTCACTATCAGTGAGGTCCGGTATTTGCACTTGGAAAGTCCCAGGCCTCGTATGCGATAGGTGTGGTTTATTATGTTTGGAGCCAAGTTTTGGGGGGCGGTTCACCTCGTCCATAAAGGCATCTGATTATAGTGATAGAGAAACATTTAAATGTCTAGCAATAGTTCTCAGTAGTTTTTTTTAGCAATATTAATACAATATTAATATTCTTGTTACTATAGATCACAAAATTTTCTGCGTGTTTAATTTATATACATTGTATATACATGATAAAAAAAAAAATTCTCATTAGCATTTAATATTGCACAAAAAAGATGGGAACAAGATTTATATGAAAATAAGTCTCCCTTGTTTGTTTACATACCTGCTATAGCTCTGTTGATGGCACTTTGAAAGGGGTCATTGGGCCGGTTAATGGTGTTGTCTAGGATACTGACAGAGTAGTGGGGGTGGAGGTGATGTCGTTCCAGGGACTGCCAGGTGTGGGAGGAGTCTGGATCTCGTGGGGCACTACAATACAGGTAATGACAGACAGCTACTTAACGAGGCTACAGGAAGTTTGCTTACCGCTATTTTAAAGAATCAATAGACTTTGCATACTTGTGAGCGTGAGTACTGGTTCTATCTGGCTGAGAGGATCTCAAAGCTGTCTCCAGCAGGTGCTGCCCTCTATCCACGGAATGCGTACCTACAGAATATATCAGCATTTTTAAAAGTGCCACTATAATGAAGATGTCAGCTAGGAAGTAAAATTTTTAAATCTGAACCATGGTCTGTATGCTGAAATGTGTTTTTTTAAAACGTATAAATAAATCCTAGTTGCAAAAAGGGTTGACCTTTGATAGAAATTTGTAAATACCGTATAAGGTTTTTTTTTTCGCTTTATTTGCGAGTATTTTTGAATCCCAAACAATTGAATTCGCATAAAATTTACACCAACTGTGTTCCATATCTTATTTCTCAGATAATACCAAGAATCGCAAACAAAGGAACACGCAAATAAAAAATAGCAGTGTTTTGGGGCAGATTCGCAAAATTTGTGATACGCAAAAAAAACACCGTTATACGGTATAAGGTAAAAACTTTACTGCAAGAAATCATATACAACAATGTATCAGCCATTATTTCCGTTGTATATCAACATAAGAATTGCAATAAAGTGTGGTAGGCTGAATAAATTTATTTGAAAACAACAGTGGCGATTTTCTTGTAATGTAAAGCTGTTCAGTCATTTTGGTAATAATCAGTTAATGGATCCTCAAGTTTTACTGCTCTTCCTACATTGCAGACTAAATCGATGAAAATAATTTTTCCAATTGAACTCTGTTAATATTCAGTGACATGATCGTCTTACATGTACATTTAGCATAAAATGTATGTGCATGTATGCGAAGTTAAACGAATACATATGATAATGCACTCACCATCTTCAGACCGGCTGGATGAAGCTCCCTCAGCCTGTTGGGTGTGCCGAGCCACAATAAATGAACGACGCACATTAACGTCCCCAACACCAGACAAGAAAGACACCCGGTGATGTTGTAATCGTCTCAGACTCTCGTTAAAAGTATTCCTCAAGTTATGTATCCTCCTATCTAACTCGTTCATCTCGCGCTCGATACGAGCCGTAATGGAGGCGAAGTTCTCGTGGATACTGGCACAGATGTCAATGTTATCCCCTACCTGGGTGAGACGAGCATCCCCTTGAGTGTTACTGGGCACATTTGTGTTAGAAGACACATGGTCCATATTAGAAGCCCCTATGTTAGGATTTTCTACCCGTCTGATCTCGTGCATCTCTCCTAGTTCGCTCGGGTCGTGTAGTGAATGTATTTCCGGTCTCACCAGTGAGCCGTATCTGTTGTAAGTGTACGGGCGCGAGAATGCACTCCGCGCCGCATTGTTCATACAGTTCTGTAGATTTCGCCGTCGGGCTCTCAGTTGTGTAAACATTTCCGATTCACACACTCTTCTGATGTGTCTCGTGTCAAAGTTACCACACACAGAACAGTTATTTCTGTCACAGTCTGTAGATTGGGAATGCTGAGCGCGATCGTTAGAAGACAAACCCTGCCTGGCTAATTCACTGAGATTGACCACCTCGTCTTGTCCATCCTCGTCTGCTGTGACAGGGAAAGCCGTCGTCGAAACTTGACCATTCTGTCGGCCGGGGACGGATTCGTTCATTGCTTGCGACTCGGAGACAATCCTCACTCCGGAGGAAGTTTCCAAGGACTGGAATGGGGGACTGGCTTGTTCTGAAGACCTCTCTGTAACAATGAGCAGCCCTGGGGCTCTCTCATTGTGGGAGGGATTAGAGACAGGTCTAGTTTGACTAGATTCTCTGTCTGAGTTAACTAGACTCGGTGAGGACTCCCCACTCACATCGTCCTCCGCTGAGGCTCCTCTAGGAGGGTGGCTCAGGGGACGAGGATCAGCGGGACTAGATATACTATCCATGTCAGTCTCGGGCGAGGAGGAGGAGGAGTCATTTGAGGCACCCGAGGGGATTTCTGTCCTCTGGGTCCCTCCAAACAGAGACCTTTGTGATGTTTCTGTAATGTGAGAGGCATACTGTCGTGCCAGGTTAAGTCCTTCCTCATGAACTGGGGAGTGTGGATGATTAGACGCTCCATGTTGAAAGCCAGAAGAAGACTGAGGATCTGGAAAAGATGTAGATTTGCCTGCATAAATTATCAAATAATATTTTACACTATGCACAATACCTATGTTTACATCAGTAGTATTCAGTATCAAAAAAGCACTGCCACAGCACACAATATGCCAATCAACAGGACAAATAACAAGTATAGTCAAACGTTGGTGTCTTGACCACTGTACAAACGTGGTGTCTTGACGCCGACTGGGTACAATCGTTGGTGTCTTGACGCACATGATATCTCGATACCATGGCTTATGTCCAGTGATTCTTAACGTACCAACACATTCTTTAAGTATTTTACCTCGATATCTTGAATCCCCTGATATCTCAAGTTTTTTCTCAGTCCCACTGAGTTTGAGATAACAAGGTTTGACTGTAATTAGTTTCATGTTCTTGGCTTTATAGCATTCAAGCTATGAGCCAGACATGGTTTTCTACACCTGGTCATCGGAGTCTAGTTTTAGGTCATTGACAATCATTATAACTAATAATATCAAGTGACACACCTTAAATAAACTTGGTCTATCCAAGTTATAAGGTTGACACAGAGTCTCTACAATTTTGAACTAGTGGGATTTGACACTTCCTCCATAACATGCATCATCTGCCATGGTTTGATTTCGCTGAATAAACTTAAGAACATACAGAGGTTACTATAAGTCAAGATTATGTTAATTGAGGCTCTTTAAGTCGAGGCACCTCATCAATATACAAGGTTTGATGACCACGGGCCTCAAAAGTGTCCAATTTAAGCTAGACCTAAAATATTTCCTTATGCCATAAAAAAATGAATATCCTCTCTTTAATACAAAACTTGTTTCATATCATCATACATATATATAATCATATACAAGCTTGTTACCTCATTCTCTGAATGATACTATTGATATTCAGGTCTGTTTAAATGTTTACCCTGTCCTGCCTCGGCCTGGTTGAGGACTCGGTCTCTCTGAGACCTGGAACATTCCACCAGACTGTCGTACACTTAGTACTGAGCTGCTGGGTCCGTCTCGTGGAGGAGGAGGAGGCATGGTTAGGGTTAAGCCACCACTGAATCAAATAAACAGTTCTTTTTTTGGCTTTTTTACACAAAGTTATTTTATACGTATATTAATCTGATACCTTTTTTAAGTTTGGTAACATGCAAATATCAAGGGTAACATGAAGCCCAGCATTCCCTTGTAATGTACATTTACTGATGCAAGCATGTACTATGACTTGACCCATCGATTTTTTTTCTAACCCAGAAATAACTAGGCATGTTCTTTCCCCATCATTATCTACGTAAGTATTGATTGATTGATTATTTGTTGTTTTTCGTCCCGTGAGAATATTTCACTCAAAATTGAGACGTCACCATTCTGGTGAGAGGCTGCAAATTTAGACCTACTTAGTAGCACTCTATGGGCGTTTTAGCAGTGAAGGTTCTTTACGCATGCCACACCTGCTGTGACACGGGATTCTTTTTAGAGTGTCATGATCGCGAAAGACCGTGATTCTTACTTCTAAATTGCCGAGCATTTGGCGAAGGAGCAAATCCTACTACTTATTTTGCACGTCTAAGGTTTGACACGGTTGGCGTGCAAGCACGGGGCTCGAACGCACAACCTCTCCGATTACAAGGCGAGAGCTCTACCACTGAGCAAACCACAACAGAGTAATAATACAAAACTTGGTATCTAGTCCCATAACATTGAATAAATATACAAAACATCTGTACACTATTTACAGCCCTACACAGATGTATTGTGAGGGTATAATTAACTACTCACCTAATGAAAGACACCCTGGAGGGGGGCTCTGACATGTGGTGTTGTTAGGCCACCTGTGTACAGGAACGAACATAGGGGTCAAACTTCACCCACCTGTGACAGAAAAACAAGGAAATATAAAATAGAAAGTCATAAGATTTAATGTTTTTCTAAAAAGCCTGGTTTTATTCCAAAGAAAAGGTATAGGGAGTTTTCTTCAAGTGCATTTCTTACCTTATTTATTTCATTATTCGTTTTTGTTTTACAGAACAACACAATGGCTCAGGGTTGGCTCCACAGTCCCAGCAATAAATGTGATCTGAAGTCACAGAACCTAGAAAACACATGGTCCGTGGGGTGAAGTCAAAGATGTGATCATTAGGTTGTCTTGGACTCCAATACTTCAGTTCCACACGCCCCTGGAAATAGAGAAAAGATTAGCTCATCAGCTATATTGTAACATTAAGCAAAGAAATATTTTCACATAAGCATATTCTCATAATACATACATTTCTATGTCAAAGAGCGCATACTCTGCCAAATTTAATCTTGGCCAGTATGGTCTTAACTGATATTACCGTAATTTCTCTAAATTATTTTCGACAGTCTAATTTTTCGACCTTTCTGAATTTCTGGCAAAATATCAGTTTTAAAAATCTTTGAATTTTTGACACTCGGGGAAAAATTTCTGATGAAAAACTCGTCAGTTATGGAGGGTTCGTGTTTCATAGATTTCTAACCTGATTTAAAAAGACTATGACGCTTAAATGAAATATATATATCTTATCTTTAACTGCACTGTAATTCTTCACTGTTTTCGTCTTTTTCTTATATTTCTTGTGTTGTCACGTGTTGTATTAACCAATCCTCCCTAACGTGAAACGCGGTGTTTAACTATTGAATCCGCCATTTTCTTTCAGCTTCTCGCTTTGATAACATGTTCCGATTTTGCTAGTCTCACATTCGTACATTTTACTCTTATCTTAATGGTCCTGTAATTCTCACTGTTTTCG
>CAJDSM010047151.1:0-10836 GCA_903981925.1 Ostrea lurida | reverse complement strand
TGATGATGTCTTATCAATTGACAATCAGAATTTCCATAATTATGTCCATAAGATATATCCCAACGAACTCAAAATAAAGGACACCACAGAATCTGACATATCTGCTTCATATTTGACTGATTTGTTTCATACCCTTTGTCAGCCTGTCATTTTCGTACTAGATTTGATGACGGGTAATCCCGTTTATCTTGTTTCGACTAAGGGCTCACGGCGGGTGTGACCGGTCAGCAGAGGATACATACTCTTCCATGGCACTTGATCCTGCCTTAACTTTTGTCGGGGGTCCATGTTGCCCTACACTCGACTTTGTATATGTTTCTGGGACTATGATTACGTTTAACACATTGTTAACTTCGCCAATATATATTACAAACAAGTTGTTACAGCAGTATCAATCACCTCAGCATTTCGCAAATGCTATGGTCGTTATAACGATCTAGGTTGCTAATACAACATGCCATTGGGTCAAATGCTGTCTGACGTATTTCATACGAATCGCTAGGCCGTTCTTTATGCACTGATTTTGACTACGGATTACTCCGTTTACCTGATCAAGACATTGGACTCACGGCGGGTGTCGCCTGTCGACAGAGAATGCGTACTCCTCCTAGGCACCTGGTCCCACTTCTAATGTATTCGAAGGTCCGTCTTTGCCCTACTCTTACTTTATTTTAAGTTTGGGAGTAACGAGATTGATCCAATAAGATTACTGGTTATAGTATAAGGTTGTGATTTAAAAAGGAATTTATGTCATGCCATGCTGCAACCTGAAATATACCTTAAATCATCACGTTATAAATTGTCTAATATTTAATTCGCTGAAAGTAGATACGTAATGGCAGTATTTAGGTTACCTATTGCAATTGGTCATCGTCCGTCGTCGTCCGTTAACATTTGAACATTTTTAACTTCTTTTTGATAACAATCAGTTCAATTCTTTTCAAACTTGGTATGAAGCATGTTTGGGGCAAGAGGCACATAAATTTTTAATTTCAGGTCTCTTGCACCCTTGGGACCCGGGTTAGAATAGGTCCTCAGCATCCCCTTGCGTGTCGTTAGAGGCGACTGAATAGGGCGGTCATTCGGATGAGACCGGAAAAACCGAGGTCCCGTGTCACAGCAGGTGTGGCACGATAAAGATCCCTCCCTGCTCAAAGGCCCTGAGTGTCGAGCATAGGCCTAAATTGTGCAGCCCTTCACCGGCAATGGTGACGTCTCCGTATGAGTGAAATATTATCGGTGGGACGTAAAACAATAAATAATCAATCAAGCACCCTTGGGGGCGGAGCAAAAAGTGACCAATTTTCAAAATTCTTTTTAACAACCGCACATGTCTGAGAGAAACTAAATGTATAGTGATGCAGGGCAGGAGGGCCTCGACCAAAATTGTAAATTTGGTGATCCTCGGGGCATGGGTTCAAGTTGGTACATAGTGTTTATATGTTAACATATGAAAAACATCTTCTTTAATTAATAATATTCGAATTTGAAACTAAATGGATATTTGGAATGAGCAGGGAACCTTTTGTCATAAGTATACCCCCGGCAATAAAGTGGGGGGGTTGGGTTATACTGAAATCGGGTTATCCGTCTGTAGGCCCAGTGGTTTTGGGGCTCTAAAGTGTTATCCTTTCCACCTAGTCACAACATGATACATACATGTACAGATTACCCATGGGACGAAGATGTTCCCTATCAAACATTGGGTCAAAAGATTAAAGATCAAGCACACTGGACATCGAAGTAGCAATATAGTTTCCATGCTCTAGATCATTATCCTTTCTACGTAGAGTCACCATATCATACATTTGGACGAAGATGTTCCTTATTGAAATTGACCCATGGGGATCCGGGTTAGAATAGGTCCTCAGCATCCCCTTGCGTGTCGTAAGTGGCGACTGAATGGGGCGGTCATTCGGATGAGACCGGAAAAACTGAGGCCCCGTGTCACAGCAGGTGTGGCACGATAAAGATCCCTCCCTGCTCAAATGCCCTGAGTTCCGAGCATAGGCCTAAATTTTGCAGCCCTTCGCCGGCATTGGTGACGTCTCCATATGAGTGAAATAATCTCGGTGGGACGTAAAACAATAAATAATCAATCAATCAATCCTTATTGAATTTAGGGTCCAAAGGTCAAGTACAGTGGACATTAAAATAGCAATAAGGTTTCCATCTAAAATTCATATTTTGAAAGATGATAACATGTGAACAATAGATTCCATATTCAGGCTTAAATGCAAAATATGTGACGTCCTATATGGGCCAATGATACCCAGGTGGCTGTTAAGGCCTGTTGGCCTCTTGTTTTTAAATATCACGCATATTGCCTTCATTATTGGATAAGTAAAATAAAATTATCTAATTAAAATACCGGTAGTAGGTTGTGCGAATGTAATTATAGTCCTGATATCATGTACGTTTTACTGTAAATTGTATATACAAAAAGGCGAAGTTAACATTGTGTCAAACGTAATCATAATCCAAAAAACATATACAAAATCGAGTGTAGGGCAAAACGGACCTCCGACAAAAGCGAAGGTAGGATCAGGTGCCATGGAGGAGTAAGCATCCTCTGCTGACCGGTCACACCCGCCGCGAGCCCTTAGTCGAAATAAAGTAAACGGGATTACCCGTAGTCAAATCTAGTAGGAAAATGACAGTCTAACAAAGGGTATGAAACAAATCAGTCAACATATGACTTAGTGATAATTTGTAATCGCAAACAAGGTCATTATAGTGACCGTAGAATTTGCAAAATGATGACTTTAAACGAGATTGTATATCTTTCTTTACAGCACGGGGACAATAATCAGGGACGTTCCTTCAGGCTGTACGGTGAAACGAGTTGGGTGTAATGATCAAGTTTTCAACGCAACGGACGAGTCCAAACCTTGCAATGCGGAAATCAGTGCCGTACTGGGATAAATATATGATCTGCTGAACTCATTCGTCTTCACTTCCTTTGATTTTTTCCCAGACTGTCTTTAAAAAAAAGCATTGCTCATTGTGTAATTTATACATGAAATGAATGATAGATTAAAGATGATTAAGACCACGTCGTCATTAATGAATGCTGGCATAAGACAGTAATACTCGCACGCAAATATTCTCCATCTTCCATGTGTAACTAGCACAGAAGCAACAATGGTTACCATACCCGCACTTTATAAAGAAAGTTAGGCTATATTGTTGCTACACTGGTCCGTCCGCCCGTAACATTTTTTTTTTCATCTTAAAACTCATATTTTCTTCGAGCAGTAACCAAATGATCTTTTGGATTATGGATTACAAACATGATAACACCACAGATTCGACACATCTGCTTCATATTTGGATATTTTACTTAATATTGACTCTAATGGCAGACTGACAAACTCATTATATAAGCGTGATGACTTTTGACTTTTGCAATCGTCAACTTTCCTTTTCTATGTAAGTAATTACCACTATCGCCTGCTTATGGTGTGTATGTCTCCCAGTGAATTCATAATGCAAGAGCATGCCATGTGTATGAGGACTTTTTAAAGCAGAGGCAACTACTAACCAAAAAGTTGATGTTGTCAGGTGTTATAACGAATCTCGTTAAAGTCATCATTTCGCAAATTCTACGATCGCTATAATGACCTGTTTGCGATTACAAATTTATCACTAAGTCATATGTTGACTGATTTGTTTCATACCCTTTGTTAGACTGTCATTTTCATACTAGATTTGACGAAGGGTAACCCCGTTTACTTTTTTCGACTACGGGCTCACGGCGGATGTGACCGGTCAGCAGAGGATGCTTACCTCCCCCATGCACATGAACTGCCTTCGCTTTTTTCGGATGTCCGGATTGATTATGTTGGTTTTTTTTTTTGGACTACAGTATGATTACGTTTAACACTTTGTTTACTTCGCCAACTTATACTGACAGTGACCTGTAGATTTGCGATCAGGTTTTGGAATATTCCAATTACCCTGGGGACAAGATGGGGGTTCAACAACGATTTTATGTTGAAAATTGGTTTCCAGAACTCTTACATTTTTAAGAATTTTCGTAACATGCTTTGTGTTGTTCTGTAGACACACACACACGCACACACTTGCTGCACATGTCAAGATGCACAGAACATTTTGTTGAGCAAGTTTACTAGGGCCATCCCAAGCCCCATTTCATAATTGCTGAAATGTGGGTGAAGATAATAAACAGTGACCAATCTCTGTTCTGTAATGAACACAAAAGTAAGGGTTAGGTTAATACAGACTCCTGGATATACCAGGGGTGGGATCAGGTGCCTAGGAGGAATAAGTACCCCCTGTCGACCGGTCACACCCGCCGTGAGCCCTATATCTTGATCAGGTAAACGGAGTAATCCGTAGTCGAAATATGTGTATATGACCTAACAATAGGTATGAAATACGTTTATAAACAGCTGTTGACCCAATGACTGTATTAGCAAACTACTATACCTCTTTTACTTAAACCATATACATATTCTTGCTGTGTATATCAAAGATACATCTAAAATTAAGACAGGCAAGTGTCCCGGAATCGCCCCAACCTCCATCATTATTGATTGGATCGAAAAATTCTAACTTTTAAAGCAAATTTTATGTATTCTTGATGTACATGATTTACTGAGCACCAGGCTTTTGTTCAACGTTTTTCTTCCCCATTTGCTTCTCAAGGTGTAAAAGAAAATTACGAAAACATAATGCATGTCTAAATGGACAACACCAATCATCTCCAACAGGATGATGTAATTACTACATAAAATGTTAGAGCATGTACTGAGAATGAGAGAGAGAGAGAGAGAGATTGTGCAAGTACGTGTACATCCATTGTTACATGTAAGAAAGTATAGCAAAATCTTCACGGTTCGCGCCCGCGGGGGGGGGGGGGGGGGGTCTTCCTATATCTTGAGTATGGGTCGATTTTTTTTACAAGTCAAATATATCAATGGAATTCAATTTTCCTCAATCTGTTATATCTTTGACATGCCATTACATCAATGGATGGTACATTCGTAATTATATATTTATCTGCTGGAATTCATCCTCTAAAAACATTTGTAATAATGAAATTTTCCCCACGATATAACAACAACTCAGGTATTAGAATAACAATATGCACACATTTGCATGGGCAGCAACTGTACATCAACAGGTCACGATTTTAATATGAAATATATGATTGGGTCAGAAGATATGGAAGATACTGGAATGGGTATGGTTGAAAAAAATATTTTATATTTATTGGGGGTTGTTGAAAAATCTCAGCGGGATGTCTGTACCAAAAAACTTTAGGTTGAGACCCCCCAGGGGTTTGAACACGTGGAAGAACAACACAACGTTTAGGGGCGTGATTAAAAGATCGATGTATGATATTTTTAATTCTCACTAAATCCGTATATGCTGTAAGTTTTGCGTCGATTTATTTTATTGCGAACTTCAGGGGAAAAAGCCTAATACAGTTTATTATTACCCCCCGCAAACAAGTTTGGGGGGGGGTAAATAGGAATCACTCTGTCCGTCTGGTCTGTGCAGATTTACGTGTCCGCGCCATAACTATTGTATGCTTTTGAGGAGTAGGCATACCATATTTGGCACATGGGTGCATATCCATTTAGACGACTGTGTCGCGTATATGTATGAGCCTTGACTTTTCACCTCAAGGTCAAAAAAATTTTACAGTTTTTAACATGAAATTCGTTTCCGAGCCATTAAAAACTTCTTTGTTTTCGTTTGCCATAGACATCCTGTATTTTTGGCCACATCACATGGATGCATCACCATGAGGGAAGATGTTCATTGGTGACTCTTGGTCCGAGATGATGTTCTTGCCATAATCTTCTTTTTTGTTCTTTTTAGGTTAGCATACCATACTTGCACATGGTTTTTTTTTTTTTTGTTGTATCACTGATGGACGATGTGTTTCTTATATTACTGTGTATAACTCTTGGCCTTTACCTCAAGTTGTAATATATAATTTTATTTATCAGGGTTTTGTTGTTTTTGTAATATTAGTGATGCCGTGTGTTGTTCCTAATTCTTGTTCTATTGAAGTTAGGGGCCTACTGCATACTTGCACTATGAGGGTATCCCACTTATGATATTTTGTTGATTAATTTTAACCTTGTACGTCCCACTCGAGAATATTCACTCATTATGGAGGACTCACTCTTACCGGTTTTGAAGGGCAGCAAAAATTTAGGGCCTAGTCCACTATCTCATGCCTTTGTCTGGGAGGGGACCTTTTTCTCTATATCCTGCTGTGGAACGGCGACCTCGATTTTCCGGTCCATTTAGGCCTTAGTCTTAGTGCTCTCTATCATCTAAGGGTACACCTATAACCACTACGGGTTGTCACTATGAGACGATGTGTCGTAATTGATAACCTCTGTGGTATGCTGACCTCAATGTCAAAATTATTAGTAACTATGAATTCGTGTCCGGGTCAAACGTTCTTTGTTTCTTTGCCACCTTATTTGCACCTGTTTGGCACATGGATGCTATCACCATGAGACGATGTCCATGTATCTGTCTTGATCTGTCTGCGTGTGTTGATCGCTGTCGTAGGGCCATAAACTTCTTTGTTCTTTGACATTATAGGATACCACATTCTAAGCATATGGATGTATCTATATTAAAATGGCCGATAGTAACATATTATTATAACGTATATCATAGGTCCAAAAATATATATACATACAAAATCCTTAGTGGGCACACGGACCTTCGACGAAAGTGAAGCAGATCAACGGTGCCATGGAGGAAGTCTGATCCTCTGTCTGGTCACAACCGCCATTGAGCCTGTAGTTGAAACAAAGGAAACGGGATCTGTCGTAACTCTAGTATGAAAAATGATCTATTTCTAACAAAGGGTATTATAACAAATCATCACATTAATATAATTAATCTCATACAATCATACGACCGTAGAATTTGCTATATATTATGTATCTTTAAACAAGATTTTTATAACCACCTGCAACATCAACTTTGGTTGTAGTTGGCCTCGGCTTTAAAAAAAATCATCTCCCACATCTCCTCGTACGAGAATGTCACTGATAGACATACACACCATAAGCATAACAACACTAACAAAAAGGGGAAATTGGGATTTGTTTTTTTTGGGGGACCCCAAATGGCCCCCCCAAAAAAAATGTCAAGTCATCACGGTTTATGTAATGATATGCAGTCTGCATTTAGAGTCTCTATAATAAAATATCCAAATATGAAGTCTAATATCTCTGATCTTGTGGTGTCCTTTATTTCAAGTTCGTCAGGATTATATCAATGACATAATTGTGAAAAATTATGATTGTTAATTAATATACGTCTATATACCTATATAAGGTTGAAGAACGGCAAGTTTTTAGGTCACTTGAGTAATATAGTAATCATATCCTATCATCATGTGCAATTGGTGTCGTTCGTTCGTCGTCCGTTAACAATTGATACATTTAACTTCTTCTATATATTAACTAGTTCCAATTTCTTTTCAAATGTGGTATTTTTGAAGTCCAGGGTCTATCAATATGTATAATCTATCTTGCCCGCCTGGTGGGGTGGCAAAACTGCCCATAAAGATCCTCAATTTTCAATATAATCCTATCTACCGCACATGCCTGAGAGAAACATTAAATGTATATTGTGATGTAGAGTCATTATATTACCAAAATATTCTCTGGGTAGGTTCTGATCTCTATAGGTCAGTCAATTACAATTATTATATTACATAATTGAATAAGTTATCTTCTTGATATTGTGCGTGATAATAGTAATTTAAAACTAAATGTATTGGAATTATTTCAGGGATGTTTCTGTATGTATAATTGTAAATTTCGTGACCCTAGGCGGCAGGGGTTTATATGTTTGGTGCCAAATGGTCATTGATGAAATGTGTTTAACAATTTATCTATTTTAACTTTTCTTGATAACCTACCAGTGCCAATTCTTTTTTCAAATTTGGTTGGTTATTGAAGCAGATTTGGATGGCGAAGTGGGACATTAAATTTGTGTGAAATTTTTCAGTCTTCTCCCTGGGGCCTGTGGTGCAGATAGATATGACTGCCCAAAAGGACCAATTTTCAAAAATCTTCTCTTTGCAAGAGTCGCGAGCGAGTGCTGATGAGAGATAGTCGTTAAATGGCATAGTTGATGTAGAGCAGAAGGCCTCTACCATAAATTGTAAATTTGGTGATCCCCGGGTAGGGGGTTTTCTGACCCCAGGGCCGGGCCAAAACTTTTGGTACTAATGTTTTAATAAAACATTTTTGAAAAGCATCTTTCAATGCTATGTGATTATTAATGGTGAAACTGAAATGGGAATTTGAATGAATAGAAGCTTTTATCAAAAATTGTAAAATTTCGATGATCCTGGGGTAGGGGTTTTAGTATTATGGGTGGCGGGCCAAGAATGGTTCATGATTGAAATTGTTTTAACAATTGAACCATTTTATTAACTTCTTGATAACCACCGAGGATCTCCAAATTCTTTTCAAATTTGGCTTGAAGCATTCTTTGGACCAAGGGCACATTTAAATGGGTTAAAATTTCAGGTCTCTTGCACCCCTGGGCCTTGGGGAGGGCAAAAACTGCCCCAAAATGACAAATTTCAAAATTTTCTCTTCTTTACAACCGCAACATGTTGAGAGAAACCAAATGCATAGTGATGCTGTAGAGCAGAAGGCCTTTACCAAAATTTGGTTAAATTGTGGATCCGGTTAGGGGTTCTAATCTGAGGGAGGGCGGGGGGCAAACTTGGTACATGTACATAAGTGTTTATATGTAAAACATTAGAAAAAAGTTCAATGCTATTGATTATTATGTGAACGTAATGATATTTGGAATTGCAGAAGGGAGCCTTCTATCATAAATTATACCCCCCCCCCCCTGCAAGAAGTTGGGGGGGGGGGGTACTGGGTATACGGAATCAGGCATTTGTTGTCCTATTTCGTCGTATGGCAAAATGGTCCCAGACTTTTAGTTGTTAGCCTTCCACTAGAGTCTCCACCATATCATGCCATATGGTCTACCCAGGGACAAAGGTGTTTCCTATTGAATTGGGGTCAGAAATGATGATTGATTGATTATTTGTCGTTTTTCCGTCCGCGTCGAGAATATTTCACTATATTGAGACGCACCTATTGCGCCATATGAAGGGCTGCAAAAATTTAGGCCTATGCTTAGCACTCATGCTTTTAGCAGTGAGGTTCCTTTAGCGGGCCACACCTTTGCTGCACACGGACATCCGTTTAAGGGGAGGGCGTTTTTCATCTCCGAGGCCCGTAACATTCCACACCTGTTGCCGAGCGTTTGGCAGTGGGAAAACGTCACTACCTGTGTTAACGACTTAGGCTGTCAGCGCCAGGGATTCGAACACCCCACCTCCGCATCGAGGCGAACCTCTTACGGACTGAGCCACCGCCGCGGTCAAGAGGGCAAGGTTCAAGATGCATGGACATCAAAGTAGCAATATGGTTTCCGGGTTCAGAGATTTCCTGTCTGCCTAGAGTCACTATTTCTACAATATACTACTCATGAGACAAAGATGTCTTTATGAATTTTAGGTCAAAAGGTCAAAGGTCAAGCTCACGTGTCATAAAAGTTGCAATATGGTTTCATTAAAAATTCTGAAAAATCGTGTGAGATTTGACATGATAATCTTCTTGGTGTATATGAATAGAATCATATGCATGCATTATTGAAAGATATTAACATCGTGAAAAAAATACTCTGTATTGAGACTTAAGAATGCAAATTTGAGACTCCCTTGGGCATGATACTCAGTTGACCGTTAAGGCCTGTGGGCCTCTTTTGTTTTTGTCCCGTAACAGTTTCTGAACAAATTCTGCTTCGTATGAATATAAAAAATAAGTACATTCAGACTATATATAACTTTTGATCATATGACCTTGCTTTTGACTCAATGTCTCTAACAGGATTATATTTGGCATGTGAGTGTATCACCTGAAAAGATGTGTCACTTACATTCATGATCTCTGTATAACCTTGATCTTGATCTTAAGGTTCAAACTTTATATATTAGGTTTTTTAACATGCATTGTGTCCGGGCATTCTTCTTTGTCAAGTTACAGTGACTCAAATTATGTGGGGGGGGGGGGGGGGGGTATCTTTGTGAGTTTTACTCACCAGTATATTCTAGTATTTTTACTTTTCTTTATGGTGTTTGTGAAATTTATTTTGCTAACACCATAGTAGGTCGAAAGACAGAGCAAGTTTTTGTCCCTTACTCCCCGCTACACCAGGTTTTTTAAAACATAATTCGACCTCATATGAATATAAAAATAAGTCTGCAACAAGGGGCACAATTAGTGCCCATAGGAATACCAACGGATTGCTGGGAAGACATGGTCCCCAAAGGCTACACAAACACCACCCACAAGAAACCACAGCCACCGCCCCAACATCCACCCCAGAGCACCTGCTGTGGCAATCCGAGTTTTCTCAAACAAAACATGTGTCTTGTTCCCAACACGGACCAGCACACTACGGTTGTGTCTGGTTTTTGTTTTAAAATGATCAGAGTATCTGAATAATTTGAAAAAGCCGCTAGATTTGAATCACATCGTGAGGAACTGTTAAAGTGGGTGTTGATGAATGGTACGTATTTTTTGATTAGCATGTGCAATTCGTGTTTATGAATCATTTATTCTACAGATACTGTAGAGCGTGTAGTGCTATTCGCAAAAAGCCTTCTTAATTTGTAGTTTGTTCAGTATGATACCCTCCGATATCCTGTTAAAGGTTAACATACGTCTGTGACGATAGTAACCTGTATATGGAGATCGGTTTCTGTTCTGAAGAGACTACTTTAATACATCTCTC